>QEPC01009717.1:1039477-1066576 GCA_003113815.1 Sphenodon punctatus
CGCAGCCTGGGAGGGGGAGGGGGGAGGAATTGTATTCCATTGATTTCAATGGGGACACAGTGCCCCATTGAAATCAATGGAATAAAACCGGTACCGGATACCGGATTTAATCCAAGAATCTGGTTCTTTGAGAACCGGAAAACCGGTAAATCCGGTATCCGGTAATTGCCCCGGGGTCCCACCTCTAGTCGTTACTGTGTCCCTTCGGCAGGGGAGGTTGTCGCCCAGTCTCAAGGAGGCTGTGGTGCGCCCCCTGCTGAAGAAGCCTTCGCTGGATGTGGACACACTTGCCAGTTACCGTCCTGTCTCTAATCTTCCCTTTTTAAGGAAGGTTATTGAATGGGCAGTGGCTCTGCAGCACCAGGCACATCTGGACAGTATCGGTTTCCTTGACCCTTTTCAGTCTGGGTACTGCCCTGGCTATGGGGGAGATCGTGAGAGGGTTCGGGGTGGGATGTCACCAATATGCTGATGATACTCAGCTGTACCTCTCATTTTCAACTGACCCAGGCCCTGCAGTCTCGTTGCTTTCCCAATGTTTGGAGGCCGTGGTAGATTGGATGCAGCAGAGCAGACTGAAGCTCAATCCTGATAAGACTGAGGTGATGGTGGTGGGTAGGGTGAGGGAGATGCCGGCTCCTCTGGTAGGGGGGTGGGGTCTGTCCTCCTGTAGCTCAACAGGTTCGGAGTCTGGGGGTGTTTTTTTTCATCCTGGCCTCCATCTGGATCGGCAGGTGGAGGCGGTGGCTAAAGCCGCCTTCCGCCAGCTGTAACTAGTACGGAGGCTACGCCCATACATTTCTGGGCCCGACCTGGCCACTCTTGTTCACGCCTTCATCACCTCAAGCCTAGACTACTGCAATGCTCTTTACGTGGGGCTTCCCTTGGTTCTGGTTCGGAGGCTGCAGCTGGTGCAGAATGCGGCGGCCCGTCTCCTCACAGGAATGAGGCGGTGGGAGCATATAATACCTGTGCTCCGCACTCTGCACTGGCTGCCTATAGTGTACCGAGCCAGATTCAAGGTGTTGGTGTTGATCTATAAAGTCCTACATGGTCTGGGCCCCTCATACCTTAGGGACCACCTCCACTTCCACGCCTCAGAGCGATCCCTGCAGTCTGTCGGGGGCGCCTTCTTGGAGGTCCCCCATGTTAAACGGGGGACCACAATGGAGAGGGCGTTCTCAGTGGCCAGGCCATGACTCTGGAACTCCCTCCCAGAGGAAGCTCGCCTGGCCCCGGGTCTGATGGCATTTTGTCGAGCCTGTAAGACCTGGCTGTTCACCCAGGCCTTTGGAGGGGAGGGTGGGTAGGATAGGTTGCGGGGATTTGGGGGAGGGGTTTACAGTAAATGTTGGAGGAGATCATTCTTTTAAATTATTTTTAATCTGTGATGTTTTTACGAGTTTTATTGTTGTTTTTATTTGTTGTGAGCTGCCCCAGGATGCCGTGGGCATGAGGGGGCGGCCAATAAATAAATAAATAAATAAATAAATATCTCATCTGTTAATACCCTAAGTTTAAATTCCACTGCATGGCTTGACATAAGACAGTTGCATTGGAGTAGCTGAGGAGACATTTTCCTATCACACTCTGTTGTCAGTGGGCTTCTGGTAGTTGCTCCTGGTGTGCAGGGCTTGGTGAGGAATTTTTTCATCTCTACAAAATTGTCCAATGCGGGAAAGTTGTTTGCCTTTCTTGTACCAGGTCATGGTTACTGAGATGTGTGCTTGTTGACCTAACCTCTAATTAGTAATTTCTACGCTTGTACTGTCACAGCCATGGAATTTCCTGGGCAGGTGTATTCTAGGGTCTTCTGGTCCAATCCTTAAGGGGACTTCATTGGAGTTAGATGGCGGCCACTCCTGGAGGGAGCACCACCCAAGGGTGGGTCATGATTATCCTAATAGAATATCCTAATATAGAGGATAGGAAAGAACCTGAGGGAGCTTGGGCAGAAATCAATGCAGAACAGCTAAATATAAATGATTCCAAAATACCAGAAATGTTTACTTATAATGAGCAGACTAAGAATAAGAATTTAAAAAATACTTTTACATCTATATGCAACTGCTAGAAGTCTAAAAAGTAAGATGAGAGAATTAGAGTTTTTAGCACTAACGGAAGATCTAGACATAATAGGCATCTTGAAGACCTGGTGGAATGAGGATAACCAATGGGACAGTAATACCAGGGTACAAAATCTATCGAAATGACAGAGTAGATCAAGCTGGTGGTGGGGTGGCTCTATATGTCATCAGGTATCATGCTATGAGTTTTAGGGAATGAAAAAGAGAGCTGAAGTTTGAAAAATTTGAGAATTGCTGTCCAAGAGGTAGTTCCTGCTACATAAGGCTTATATAGTAGATTGTCAGAGTGTGAGTTATACCTGCTCTATGTTAGACAGGTGACTGCATTTTTCAGTTTTGTCACTCAGGCATTTGATGGAATTATTTTTTCCCTTAAACAAAATGAAACATAGGCAATCCTCAGCCTGCTTATTTATGGAAGGGGCAGCTTTGCCTTTTGGTGGTTACAAGACATGACAATATATTTAATATATAGTATAATATAACCGCAGCCCCAGTAGCCAGCCCCCTGCCTTTCCCCCAATAGCCAGCCCCCTGCCTTCCCCCCCCCAACCTGGTGCTCCCTGCCTTCTCCCCAATAGCCATCCCCAATATCCAGTCCCCCTGCCTTCCTCCCCAAACCCGGTACCCCCTGCCTTCACCCCAATAGTCATCCCCAATAGCCAGTCCCCCTGTCTTCCCTTCCAAACCCAGCCCCAATAGCCAGCCCCCTGCCTTCCACCATGCCTTCTTCCCAATAGCCAGCTGTTAGTCTTGTGATTTTGGAGTTTTCAAAAGGCTGAAATAATGATTCTTTTGATAGAACTGTGAGAATTTGTGCTTTCAGCTCCTGAGAGTTTGCTGCTAGTCTTGTGATTTTAGGTGTTTTCAGAATGTTAGAAATGTGATGCTTGTGATAAAATTGAGGTTTTCAAATCCTGAGATTTAACTGTTAGTCTTGTGATTTTAGGTGTTTTCAAAAATGCTGGAAATGTGATTGGGGGGTGGAGGGCGGCAGCAGCAAGCCTGCCAGGCAACAATGCTGGCCCTGGGGAGGGGCATGGTGGGGGGAAATGGGTGGGTGCACGGTGGTACGGGGGTGGTAGTGGGATTTTAAAGGGCGTGTATTTTTTAGGCGCGAGCATGCATCAATCATCTAAAAACGGCCTAGGAACTGGAAAAAGACCACATAGATGCATATCTGCATTTGGCCCATGGGCCTGAGGAGAAGCCCCAGGACTGTGCTGGCAGATCCAGTGAATTGGGGGGGCAGTGTGTCTGTTTCTGGCCACGGGTGAAACTGCCATGGTGCTTGCTTGGCAGGGGGCGGGGTTAGAGGTGGGGCTGGAGGCAGGGCCTAATCATCTGGGCGGGGCAATGCTAACTTTGGACTTCAGCCCCCCATCCACATCACTTCTGGATCTGCCCCTGGCAACGAATGTGCTGGGGTCTGTACGGGCCACAACTTGTGAACTAGATCCTTGCCTGTCCTGGCTGGTAAGAGCTTCCAGGAAGACATTGGGGCCAGTGCTGGCAGGTGTAGTCAGTGCCTCCCTTTGGCAGGGGAGAGTGCCGGGTTGCCTCAAGGAGGCTATGGTTCGGCCTCTCCGCAAGAAACCATCTCTTGACATTGGTGCCTTGGTGAGTTATTGACCTGTCTCTAACCTTCCTTTTGTACGGAAGGTTATTGAATGGGTGGTGACCTGTCAGCTGCAGGAACATCAAGATCACACCACTTTTCTTGATCCCACCCAGTCTGGCTTTCGTCCACACTACAGAGACAGCACTTGTGGCTTTGGTTGATGACCTCCTTGTCGAAGTAGACAATGGTTGTATGACCTTGCTAGTTCTATTAGATCTATCGGTGACTTTTGACAAGGTGAATCATGAGATGTTGGTGACACACCTGTGGGATTTGACCATTTTACAATGGTTCCGTTCTTACCTTATGGATAGATCCCGGTGGGTGGTGCTCGGGGATTATACATATTCCCTGGGAGACCTCCCATGTGGGGTGCTGCGGGGTTCCATTCTGTCCCCTCTCTTGTTCAATGTGTATATGAAGCCGCTGCGGGAGAGTCTGCAGCTGAAGGGTCCTCTGTCATCAGTATGCAGATGATACCCAGCTGTATTTGTCTTTTTCATCAGACCCAGGCCTTGCTGTCTCCTTGCTGTCCCAGTGTTTGGCAGCTGTGGGGGACTGGATAAGGCTGAGCTGGTTGAAGCTCAATTCTGATAAGACAGAGGTAATGGTGGTTGGCAGGGCCGCTGCTCTGGGTTAGGGGATCACCTCCATTATTGGGGGCGTTCAACCTCCTTTGGTTCCATCTGTGCAGAGTCTGGGGGTGCTTCTGGATCTGCAGCTGTGCCTGGATCTCCACATGTTGGCTGTGGCCAACAGCGTCTTTTGCCAATTACATCTGGTGAGACGGCTTCACCCACGTCTCGGACTCCGATCTCGTTGCCACCATCATCCATGCATTTGTCACCTCAAGGTTAGACTATTGCAATGCGCTCTACATGGGGCTACCCATGGTGACAGTTCAGAAGCTGCAGCTGGTGCAGAATGCAGCGGCCCAGCCGTTTACCAGTATTGGCCATAGAGAACATATTCAGCCGGTGCTTCACACTCTGCATTGGCTGCCTATTGTCTTCTGGGCCAGATTTATATTATATTAAAAATGTTATGCTGCCCCCTCTTGCCTCAGGCATCTCGGGGCGGCTCAGAGCATATTAAAAACATTTTAAAACATTAAAATGAACAATAATAATTCAATTAAAAACAATATAAAACCCCACCTCCCCTACCCTACTCTACCCCAACCCACCCACCTCATCTCTCTCAGGAAAGGCCTGGTGGAACAGCCAGGTCTTACATTGTCTGCGGAAAGAGGGGAGGCTGACAGCCAAGCAGATCTCCGATGGGAGGAAGTTCCACAGCAGCAGCACAGACATGAAGAATGCCCTCCTCATAGTGGACACTCAGGAAACCTGGGGGACCTTGGCAACCCCAGCTGACCACAGGGACCACTCTAAGGCCCAGAGGTTGAGGCAGTCCTGCAGATTGGTGGGGCCCAAGCCGTTTAGGGCTTTAAAGGTCAGCACCAACACCTTGAATTGGACCCGGAGGCCTACCAGCAGCCAGTGCAGAAAGCAAAGCACCGGTGTTATATGCTCGTATCGGCCCGTCCCCATCAAGAGACAGGCTGCCGCATTCTGTACCAGCTGCAGCTTTCGAACCAACACTAGGGGTAGCCCCACGTAGAGCGCGTTGCAGTAATCCAGTCAAGAGGTAATAAAAGCATGGATGACTGTGGTCAGATCCGAGTCCGAGTCATATGGCCTAAGTCGATGCACCAGGTGTAGCTAGCAAAATGCTCCCTTCACCACAGCTGCCACCTGGGCATCCAGGTGGAGCTGTGGGTCCAGGAGCACCCCCAGACTCTGGACCTGAGAAACCAGGGGCCACCACTCCCTCAGCCCTCCCCACAACCATCACCTCCATCTTGTCAGGATTAAGCCTCAGGCGGCTCTCCCCCATCTAATCCCCCACAGCGGACAAACACCGGGTAAGCATTGAGACTGCCAGGCCTGAGTCGGAGGAAAATGAGAGATATAGCTGGGTGTCATCAGTATATTGATGACATCTCACTCCATACTCCCTAACAACCTCTCCCAGAGGCTGCATATACACATTGAACAAGAGAGGGGATACGATGGAACCCTGCAGGACTCCAAACGTGAGGCCTTGGGGGGAAGATGAAAACTCCCCCAGCACCACACGCTGGGTTCTCCTGGCCAGGAAAGAGTGGAACCATTCAATAACAGTTCCACCAATCTGTGCCCAGTCCCACAGCCGGGTCACGAACAACTCATGATCAATGGTATCAAATGCAGCCAAGAAATCTAATCGGATCAACAGGGTCGCATGACCCCGGTCCAACTCACAGGAGAGGTCGTTGGCCAAGGCCACAAGCACAGTCTCCATGCCATGACCCAGACGAAAGCCCAACTGCGAGGGATTGAGAAAGTTAACCTGGTCCAAATGCCCCTGAAGCTGCTGAGCCACCACCATTCAATAACCTTCCCTAAAAAGGGAATGACTGGCCAATGGCCAATGACTGGCAAGGGCATCATCGTCCAAAGATGTTTTCTTGAGCAGGGGCCGCACCACCGCCTCTTTGAGACAGCCCAGCACCCTCCCCTCCCCAAGGGAGGTTGACTAACCTCGCCAGCAATGGCTCCAATGTCTCCCGACTAGCCTTAACCAGCCAGAATGGGCATGGATCTAGTTCACAATAGATGGCTCGAACAGTCCAAAGAGCATCCCCAGCATCTGAGGGCGACACCGCCCGAAACTCATCCCATAAAACAGGACAAGAAGGGGCTTCTACTGCCTCTGACCCATTCCCTGCTGAAAAAGTTGCATCAAAACTGTGGTAAACTTGAGCTAAAAAGTCCGCAAACAAATCGCAACGAGCATTTGATGGTTCTACGTCCTGGCGGAGGGAGGCCAGACTGACCAGCCCCCCCACGACCCGGAACATCTCAGCCAGGTGGGACTTAGTGGATGCAATGAGTGCAGCAAAGAAAACCTTCTTTGTTGTCCACACCGCAACAACATAGGTACATAACCAGACTCTATGCCGCAACTGGTGAACTTCAGTACGTGAATTACGTCACCGTCGCTCTAACCACCGCCCTTCCTGCTTCATCCACCACACCTCCCCAGTATACTATGGGGAGATGTGTTGTCGGCAATTCGGGAGCGGACGCCTGGGAGTCACACAGTCGATGGCCTCCGTTAACACGGTATTCCACCTGGACACAAGGTCATCGAGCGAGTGGCCATCAAGGTCAGAGGAAACATCCCCTAGAGCTATCTGGAACCTTTCAGGTTCCATAAGCCTTCAGGGGCAAACAAACCTAATTGGTTCCACACCCTCCCAGGGGCCAACATGTGCCAGGATATCTGCCCGGAGGAGATAATGATCCATCCACAACAAGGGCACTGTTGATACCACCCCCACCCCCCCAATGGATCCCCCGCCTCAAGGTCTGTGCAAAATATCATGTGTGGGGCCCGCTATTCTCTGAGACAGGCCCATGGTTGCCATGGCGGCCATGAACTCACGTCCCACCCCTCCAAGACTGGCGTCGGCATGGATATTGAAGTCCCGCAGAACTATCGTCCTGGGGGACCGCAAGATTACCTCTGACACCAGCTCGGTCAGTGTGTACAGGGAGGCTGATGTACAGGTGGGTGCATGGTATATCAGTAGTATCCCTACCCTGTCTCCGGCCAAATCCAAACTCAGATGGAGACCCTCTATAGATTGCACAGGGAATCTCCTCACAGACCAGGTAGCCTTAAAAATAATGGCTACACCGCACCCCCCGCTCCCCCGTCCCTTCAGTCGTGGCTGATGCTGCACAGAGTACCCAGCCAGAACAAGATCAGCCAATATAGGCCCTGATTCATTGACCAGCTAGGTCTCCGTGACACATGCGAGGTCGGCCACCTAGTCCAGAATCAACTCCCGGACTGCAGTTGACTTGTTAGCCACCGACCTTGCATTTATCAGCATCAAGCCAAGACCAGAGAGCTGGTTTTAACCTTTAAAGCCCTACATGGTATGGGTCCCGATTATCTGAGCGATTGTCTCACCCCCCGGATCCTGGGGCAGCCCCTGCAATCGTCCGGGGACACTATCCTGGTGGTCCCATGGCATGGATGTGCCCATACTGACAGGAGGGTGTTCTCGGAGGCCGCACCATCTCTATGGAATGCCCTCCCGGTGGAGGTTCACTTCAGACTGGATCTCCTGGCTTTCAGACATAATTGTAAGACCTGGCTCTTCCGCCAGCAGTTTCTGTAGGGGGGGAGGGATAATTGGGTTAGGGTGTGTTAAGTGTTTGTCGCAGGCCAGTGTTGTTTTAGTTTAAGATGTTACGATATTTTTTTTAATTATCTGGGTCGCCAGAGGTGAGAGGAACAGGATATTATGTTTAAATAAATAAATAAATAAATAAATAAAATTAAAGAAAGGGATTTTTTTTTAAATCATCTGTATAATCATCGTTTGAAGGAGTCATACTCTGGCTATGACTGAATAGAACTCACCACTTGTTCCAAAAGGGGACTATGCCATCTGACCTGCTTTAACGGTCTGCAGGTGTTCCGTCACATTTGAAACATTGGTTGGCTGGAAGTGGCCCAGCTTTATATGAGACAGGGAACAAAGGCAGTTGAGAAAAACACTGAGAGCTTGTGACCACAGGGGTTTCAATCAGAGAGAGCTAGGACGGTGCTCCCTATCCACAGCCAGTAGATATTGTATGGATCCTAAACATAATTCTGATGAATTTGTGAACATGCTGAAAGGTAGGGGTGGAGAACCTCAGGGCCAGGAGCCAAATGTGGCCCTCAGCAAGTTTTTATGTGACCCCTTTCCAGTGCCTGATCTGAATCCAGTCTCTAACCCCAAGCACTGAAAAACTGAGCTCAGGATAATGAATCAGAGAGGAGGGCATGCACACAAGGGTAGGGGACAGATCCACGGCACAGATCCATGATCTGGGCCCTCCTTTTCTTGAATACACCCATTAAGCACCCCAGCCCCCAGTCTCTATGTGGCCCTCGGAGCTTGCACTAATTTTCAATGTGGCCCCTGGGGCAGAAAAGGTTCCCCACCCCTGGTGAAAGGCAACTAATAGCATTAAGCCTGCTTCATATCAGGTGGCTGCTAGTGGCTGCTGTAATTCTATGGGTAAGGTCACATGAGACATTATCCCACATTGGGCCACCTTACCCCACATTAGCCCGTGATGCGACTGTCAGGCCATTGGCTACCAGATGTTTGCCCACTTCCTCCCTGGGGCAGGCAGCCAGCTGCTATGCAATGTGTCTGCCAAAGAAGGCTGGTGGTGCATCTCAGGTTACTGATGCTCCACCCAGGTCAATGTGAGGTAGTCTGCCTTCCATCAGGCCAGTCCCGTGCAGACCTGTGCAAGTGGCGAGTTATGCCAGCACCATAGAGCTGCGAACATAGTTTGCCATTCCTGTGTCTCTACATTATGGCAGGTGGCAGGATTGCCCCCATGGTGGGATTTGGGATGGTGTCCTGCCTGCCTGGTTTCCTCATGGGGGACAGATTATTTGGACTGCTCTCCCCACCAGCCCAAAGTGAGTGGCTGTGTTTACTCTCCCGGGTGCAAGTTGGGGATCCGGCCAGCCCTGTCTTATGTAGTTTTACCCTAGGGGTGAACTCGCATGTAACATAAAATCCAATTTTAACTGCTTGACCTGGATTTAGATGTTACTTGTGAGCATGGCTGTACTTTTTGTCCCCACTTTTGTCCCCGGTTTATCCCCAGGTTTGACGTCTGCTTTCAATCCAATCCTCCAAAGTGGGGAGAATATTACGTCTGATTTTATGTTACGTGTGCACATGATCCAGGTTTTCTTAGTCCTCTGAGGATCATAGAAAATCAAATCAAGCAAATAAAAATGGCAACAAACAAGTTGAGGGGTAATGACACACAGGAAGTGTGTGGATGGGGGAGGGTTGAATCACACTTTGCATGATGGGATAGTTTCCAGGTGAGTGTCCCAACCCGGATTATTGTAAATTATTACCAAACCCGAATTACCATGTGTGTGTGCACATGGGGGGCAAAAGTGGGGATTGGAAATCGGATTTTAAAATACACAAACTTGGATTTTATGTTATGTCTCTGGGGGAGTTGATGGCTACAGCCAGGAGGGCAGCAGAACTGCTCTGTGCCCCCAGTGTTGCCTATTTTGCACCTCTGTGAGTAGGATGCCCTAGGAGAATGCCTAGGCTGCCATACCTGAATGTCAGCTCTACTTCTACCTCTATAATTGCAACCTCATTATAAATTGCATTGCTATAGCCCAAATGCCATTATAATGTGATTTTAAGCATGGCTCTCAATGTGGTTAATCAAAAATACAGTACACGGTGCTGTACTCACAAAATGTCCACCCAAACCACAAGGGGTATCTGCCAGGATTCCAGGGTGGGCAGAGGCAGGATCAGCAAATGGCAGTGCAACCGTGAAAGCAAAACACACGCAGCAGTGCTGTGAATCCATGGTAGGCAAAGTGAGGGGGAGCTGCTAGAGCTCAGAATCAGTAGCAGTCCGTGCCTCATTCAATTTAGGAGACCCATCGGTAGAATGTCAGCACCATCCCCCTGCAGGAGCCCAGGTACACTACCCTACCTCCTTGCTGCCTTCTTCCGTCCCTCTGCCAGCAGCAGGTTCCACACCAGAGACAGTGAGGAGCATGGAGGTTTATCCATGTTTCACCCATTCGGTGCTCCAAAGACATTAGTCTTCAAGAATCCTCATTCTAGCATGAATCTGATGATAATGCGGTGATGGGCATGGCTTCCAAACAGCCAGGTGTACCTTGTTGTTAGTCGATTTGGTGAATACCTGAAATGAAGAAGAACACAGTGAAGAGGCTAGCAGAGGTTCCAGAGGGGATACATTAATTCAACATTGTCTAACTGACCTGGCTCTAAATTCTTCCACTTGTTTTGGGACTAAATGGGTGACAGACCCATTGGTGAGAGAGTCTGTGAGTCCCTCCTGGGATCTCCTCTTTTTCAGAAACTGCTGTAACCTACAGCAGGATCTACCCCAATTATTTTGAAGTGAGTTGTGCTCCAATTTTGGAGACATTGAGAATATTATAGCATGCTATCTGTTTTATCAGAACTATAGTCTGACCTTTGTACTGCTATTGGGTGTTTTCAGATGGAAACAGAGCTGCTCTGGGGGTGCACCCCCACACGTCTGCCCACTCCCAGCCCCACCTGGGTTGGGTTCAGACAGGCCTGCAGGTTCCCCAGCCCATGATCTGCCCATGCGGCACTCCCCCCGCCTCCCCTCCCCGAGTTGCAGATAATCACCCAACGCTCTAGACAGGTGCCCACAACTCTTTGATGTTGCCTAGGGCAATGGCTGGCTGGAAGTGAAGCAGTCGCATACGTCTGCACATCAGATGGACAGGTGCTCCGCTTTGGGCCGGTGCCCCGGATATATCCCGGGATGTTCTAGAGCACCACTGGCAGGGCTGCCCTGCAACAGGCACAGCCTGCTCCACTTCAACCTCTGGTGGAGCCACCTTTAGATGGATGGACCATCCAAGGGCGAAGCAGGCTGGCACAGCCTGCATCAGGGCAGCCTGTCCATCTAAAAACACCTGTTGTGAAAAGGAAATACTGACTAGCAGTCTTAAAATAAAAACAGGCTGTAAGAGAGTGGTGCTTGTCCAGCATAAGTCCTCGCAGGATTGGGGCATGTAACAGGGCAGGCCCAGCCCAGGGCGAGACCTTGCAGGACCAGTCTCCTCAAAGTCGGCCCACCTGGGAATTAGCTCAGTTCAGTACTGCAGTTATTGGTTCCAGGCTTCAGCCTTTTATAGTTCATCAAGTCCCACAAATCACATAACAGTAGCAATCAGTAGCCTCACTAATGCTGGGAATGCAACCCCTCTGGCAACCCCAGCCTTACCTATCCCTAAGTCTAGCCAGGCTCCAGTTCTCTGGCTCTCAATAGCCCCTCAGGGAGCTTGCAGGGAAATCTCCATAGGCTTGCAAACACCCAGTGTCCATAGGTCTCTGAGCCAGACACAGTCCCTCTGGCCCCAGACCTCTTTAGCCCAGACTGCAAACAGGTCTCAGCCCTGCCCTAAACCCAAGGCCCCTCCAAGCAGCCCACTATACTCACTAGCAGTTATCTTCGGGACCTTGGAGATCGTAGAGATTGGTCACTGGCAGCATGTCATCCAGACTATCTATGCAGGCTAACCTGGCTTGGGACCCTGGAGAACACAGAGGCAGAGAGCATCTCTCAGGTCTACTACCAGACTGAGACCACTTTCACACCTCCCCGCGCCCCCCTGCATATTTTGGCTGCAGGAGGGAATGCACAAGCCAGAATATGCACAGGAGTCGGCCGGTCTGAAAGCACCCCCCCACCCCTGCTCTGTATCTCTGCGTGTGCTTGTCAGCAAAGCCACATGTGTGGGGCGGGGACCTTTCAGATCAGCTGAACCCCATGAATATTCTGGCTTGTGCATTCCCTCTCATAGACAAAATATGTGGGTGGGGGGAGGTGTGAAAGTGGTCCTAGACTGAAGCCTTCTCCGCCTTTCGTCTCTTTATATAGCCCCGGGGGGGTCGCTAGCCCTATAGGCCTCCAGCCCTTAAAGGGCCAGTACCCTGCCATGCTTACAACTGTCCTTCAACTAGGTTCTTCCAGCCACTTCAGGGTTGGCCTTGACTGGCCCTTCTCCAGCTGGTTGCCTTGCTCAGTCCAACCAATCGCCTTCTGTCTGGCACCCTGGCACTCTTAAAAGGGCCTCAGCCCCAGCAGGATGTTTCCTGCCAGAGGGCCTGTGTCAGTACCCTTTTAGAGGAATTAGCTTTCAAAGTCCCTCTATTCAGCTCTTCAGTCTCTCCACACAATCAGTCTTGCAGAATGCCCAACTCCACTCTGAATAGCCCCAGTGTCTCTCAGTCCAACCCACCCAAATAGGCTTGGTACTAGCGCTTATTAGGCTCTCAATACCATACAGCCCCCTTGGCTACAACAGTTGCCCCTTGTCCCAGCTGCTCCTTGCAGCTCTCAAGTCTTTGGGTCAGGCTTTTCTCAGTGCTGGTCCTTGCTGCTAGTTTCCCCTGAGTGCGACCTTGTCTAGTAGGAGAGCTCTCCTGTCCCTCTCCACACTGAGCTATTTCCCAAGCTTAGCTCTCAAGGCTGGCTAGTGTCACATCCTTACGCAGTTACATAACAATTAGACAATATCGTCCCCAAGTGGCAGTACCTGCACTCCTGCTTGTGTAATCCATATGCTTTGGGAGAGTGTCACTTTAAGAGAAGGCTAATTTCAGGGGGGAAAGGTGGGCCAGTTGATTTAGTTTAAGAGCTGCACATGCCCAGTGAGTAGTATCTTTGGAAAGTGTTTCCTTGAATGCTATTGCAAATGGCTCAAGGTAGCCATTTGAGTGCTGCCATTAAGGGCAAAAGTGAGGGCAATAGGCCTATATAAAGCAAGGCTTGAGGACACGAGAGGAGAGGAGCTGCTGTGAAGAGAAAAAGCAGATTGTAACTGCTGCCTTTCTTACTCTCTCTGCTAGGTCCTGAACAGCTTAGTTCATGCTAAAAAAAGGGAAAGAATTGTTATGTTGATCCAATCCAATTATATTAAGAGTTCTAATTGGGATAATGGGGAAAAAAGAGAGAAATTAGAATTGATATACTGTTTTGTTGTTCTGCTCTGTGGCAGGGCTTCTTTGGACTTCTCCTACAGAAGGAAAAGGGGAAGAGTGAATGTCTGTATCAGAGCCTGCACCGTGTATGCATATTTTAGGTGCTAGCTGCTTTTAAGGGTCAGACAGCTACAGAGACTCTGGCCTGCTACACAGACAAAAGCATGAGTGTTGGAATTCAGTCATCCATCCATGTATATGTATTGTACAGTCTACACTCAGAGACAAAATACATCTGAGACACATTATTTTTTCAACCCTTGGAGAAGCAATTTGTGCACTTTTCAATATTTAAACAGGGTTAGGGGACCTAAAATTTTGCAACAGAGGCTCACTAGGCTTGATTAACCAACAACTGAGTTTAGGAGAAGCTTTGATAATGGATTTGTTACATAAAAATAAATGAAACAAAGATGGAGCCAGCTGGACTACATGGTACATAAGGGATTGTTTTGTATGTATTTTTTCCCAGGCAAATCTAGATGAATAATATAAATACAACAAAAGGGGGGGGGGGGGGGGGAAACTTCATGCTACATGTAACTATCCCAAAGTCAACAATTTGGTTTCACTAGTTTAGTGATATTTGATCTTGACAATAGTCCATTTCTGTCAACATGAAAGTGAAGAAAAAATGTTTCCATGTTGCATTTCACGATCTCTATTTATTAACCTCAGGCTTTGGAACATTTTATATCACTAAGTAAAGGCTTTCAGGGAGCAATAAAAAGAAAGTCATAAAAGGTCAAAGAAAAAGAGGAGAGGTTAATCAATCACTATGGCTGGTCCTACAGCAGTTATGGTTGCGACTCCCAGTTGTTTCAGTAAGGAGTCGGACTAAAACCCAAGTAAATGAACATCTTTACTGTTATTTACTGTTTGCTGGAATTGTACTTGTACATTTATTACTTCAAGAAATTGCACAGAAACTGGTAATGGGCTTTTTTTTAAGCCCAGTTTTTTTAGTTTTGGAGGGGAAGTTCCTAAGGAAAATACAGTCTGAGGCAGCATGTTCTAGTTAGTAGAGACATCACTGGACTGGCTTACTTTTAATTACTTAAGTTCATTATTTCATGTCTCTGACACTTACATATCTTATGACCTTGGACAAGCTTGTGCGTGTGTTTGTTTTTTATTTAGTTCTTTAGTTTTATTTAGCTAGCTCACTAGCTCAGTGCCTAGCTAGCTGGCTAGTTCCCACAATAGAAATAAATAAAAATGGTAATAACTGCAAAGGTTGGATGTGGTATGAAGCTCAGGAAGTGCTCAGGGAAGGATAGTGCCTCCGCAAGATGCAGTCTCTTCTTGAGTATGCACGGGTTGCATGACTCCATATTTTATTATAAAAGCAATTGGACATTGGATGCCCAATAGAACATATTAACCAAAGCGGTTTCCTTCAAGTAATTTCTCTGCACAAAACTATGCCTCTTAGTATAAACAGCTATCTTATGAAAATAAAGCATGCAGTTAGACTGAGGCTAAATTTGCCAAAAATGACATAGAAAAAAGCAGGTATTGCCAGCCAGGGCCGGTGCTACCATTAAGCAGCTCAGGTGGCCACGTAGAGTGCCAACTTCAAGGGGGCAGCTCTCCCACTCCTGATGCAGCTGCCCTGCCGCCAACACCAGCAATAATCTCTGTTCGGTGCTGGATGGGACAGAAGAGGCTCTCCCTTCAGCTTGCTGACCTAAGCAGCCTTGCCAATATGCTGCACTGGATTCCAGATGGGAGAAGTGCCCCCTAGTTGGCTCCAGCCCTAATCTAGCTTCTGCTACCCCTCCTACCCCTGATCCAGCTGCTGCTGCTACTTCTGTAAGCTGAAGGAGGTGCCTCTCCTATCCCCAGTCCAGCTGTCACTGCTGATAAGCTCTGAAGCTGGATCAGGGGCCGGGAGGTAGGGGGTAGGGTGCCAGCCCGTCAGTGCCTGAGAAGTAGCTGTTTATGCATGTGTTGCACGCCAGGTGTGTGGACATGTTGGTTGCAGGTAACATGCACATGACTTGTGTGTGAGGTAGGTGCAATATGTGCGCTCGTTGCACAAGAGGTGTATGTGCAGGCAAAAATCCTTGCACCAGCCCTGCCTGTAATTAACACTGTTAAGCATAAATGTTGCATGATCAGAGCCCATAAGTTGAGCATTCCTAAACCTACCACACTGCTGGAAAGGTCCTCCATCAACTGGGTAGTAAAGTGTAGTATATGAGTAGAGGTGTTCCCCACACTAGCAGTCAGTGTTCACACACAGTCAGCCTCAAGAGTGGCCTTTCATCATAGAAATACAGTACCTACCTAGATTTTACCTGATCTAACACCTCCTTGTCCAATATACTTCCTTATGTTTGAATGTTACCAAACAGGGATCTACATGTTAACAGCTGAATGACTAGGGAACAATATGTTGGAGTGGCATGTTGTTACAACATATCAACACAGAGAAAAGGACAAAAACATCCTAAAATGTTCTTATTAAACGGGGGGGGGGGGGGGGGGGATAAACTGTTCTTTTCTCCTTCCAAACAAATATTTTTAAACTGCAGAACTTTAACGTTGTATTACATCTCTTCCTTCTAAAATGACAGACGTGAGATTAGCAGTTTATTCAATCTGTGTCTAAAAGATTAATGCTTCCAGGTGAGCTTAGAAAACGGTTTCCTTTGGTCAACCATGGGGAGTTTTCATAGCTCTGCAGAAAAATCTGACAGTTCTGAAAGCTCCAGATAGGATTTGTATAATCACTGCCCCCTTTAAAATGATGATAAATATTAGTTTTAGGAAGAAAAAAAGATTTTCAAAATTTATGGAAATTATATTTTCTCTCTAGTCACCTTCTGTCAAGGGCAGGTCATCGGGAGCACATTACAGCAGTGCTCCAGAGTCTGCACTGGCTGCCAATAGCTTTCCGGACACAATTCAAGATGCTTATTTTGACCTATGAGGCCCTAAATGGCTTGCGCCTCAGGTATCTGAAAGACCGCCTCTTCCCTTTATCACAGCCTCTGAGGCTGGTAAAGAGTAGTCTGTGGGTATCATCTAACCATGACGTTTTCACAACAAGGGGTGACTTCACTCAGACACTTGTTCCCACCTCTGCCCTGCCTCACCCCTGGGTGGGCCATTAGTTTAAAGGCGGCCTGCCAGTTGTGGAGGTGGAGCAGAGGTGGGGCAGGTTATTCCTGCTCTGGAACATCCCAGAACACCGCCAGTAGAGCAGGGAGCCCAACCCTGGGACAGCAACTAGAGGTGGGGCTGCTGTCTGTCTGCTTGGCTGATGGCCGCTGCAGCCCTGCTCTCGGCCGGGGGTTGCCCTGGGTAACAAAGCCATATCGTTGTGGGTAATCCACGCACAATGCTATGATGTGGGGGAGGGGTGCTGCACAGGCAGACTGTGGGCCGCAGCAGCCGCCAGGTTAATTTAAAATGGGTCGAGGAGCGGCTGCAAGCAGGCAGACGTGCAAGTGACCCCCGGACTTGCTCCACGGTTCTCCACACTCACGTCCGTGTGAAAGTACTCAAGGTCACGCAGAGAGGCGTTCTCAGTGGCTGCCCCATAATTATGGAACTCCCTCCCCTTGGAGATCTGTCTAAGCATGAGCTTGCTCTTCTTCTGGAAGAAATATAAGATATTTTTGTTTGCCCAGACATATGGCAGGCAGGAATGGGGTTGGGTTGGATGGAAGGTTTAAGGAAAGGGTTAGTGAGCGGGGGAGATAGGGGATTTTTAGCTGTTTTTTAAATATTTTGTAAGTTGCCCTGAGCCTATTTGGGAAGGGCAGGGTAAAAACTGGAATGAATGAATGAATGAATGAATGAATGAATTAAATAATACATTCCAACATTGATTTCAATAATATTCACTCAACTCCTGGCTTGTTAAGATGGCACCCAGAACTTTAGGATCTCAGGATCTCTCAGGATTAGCATCGTAAGCCTATATTTTCAGACAATGAAAGGCAGCACAGGATAAAATTCAGTGCAAGATAAAAATTGTCCACTGACCTTAACCAAAATGGCAGCAATAGTATCACCACCATTTTTGTTAAGGGTGGTGGCCAATTGGTGCATATGCAGTTATTTTATTATTAGTTTATTTTAGTTTCAGGAGAGAAAAAAATCATTATGTATGGCCACCAGACTGTCTTGCATATGGGCAAAATGTTTGCTGCCCTTATTTAACCCAAATGGTGGTGATGCTATTGCCACCATTTTGGTTTGGGACAGCAGCCATTTTTGTTCATGCCTAAATCAGGTTTTAAATAACAAAAAATATATCTTTCTCGCTGAGAACTCAACAAAAATGTCCCAGTTCTCGGTTCGTCTCAGACAAGTTGAGAACCGAGATTTCAGCGAGATTCTTGCTTTTTATGAGATCTCATTTCAGCACTGTTCTTTATGTTCTCTTTATTATATAGTGCTCGTTCCTTCACTAGGGCCATTTTTACACGGATGCTCCCCCCCCCCTGGTTCGGTGTTCAGGCGGGTGTGGGGGGGGGAGGGGGATCCATGTAAACAGCCAGCAGTGGGTGAGGGAATGGGTGTCTGCTCGGTGTTCGTCCGTGTGAACACTGAGTGGAATGGGTGGGGGTGCGTGCGCAGTCCCGCGCAACACCCACCTTCACCCATCACCCACCCACCTCCACTCACGGAGTCCTCCGGAAAACCAGAGGAGACCCCGGGTGTGGAGATGTGGGGGTGTCCATGTAAAGGGAAACCCACCCACCTCAGCAAAACAGTCCCCCCGCCCACCCCCGTCAATGTGTAAAAATGGCCTAGTATACACAGTCCAGTACATACAGATGGACTCACGGAATCCTTTCAACCTTGGCCCCTTGCTGGCCAGGCACAGTCTCTCCTGACACCAGATCAGACACAGAATCCTCCCTGGCTCTGTCCTCCCCAACCAGCCTCAACTCTTCTTCGGTTGCACCCCTCCTGCTCCTGATCAGGCACAGTCCCTCCTGGAATCAGGCTCTCTCTCTCTCTTTCAGTCATCAGCCTCCTCCCTCTGAGCTGCAGGCATAGCCGTTTAGCTTTTGGCCTGGCTCAGTCATGCCCAGGATCATCTGGCCCACAGGTTGCCTGATTTTGGGGGCTAGCCCAGCTGAGGCATACTAGGGTGCTTTCCTGCAGTCTCTCAGTGTCTCTGCCTCTCAGGCCGGTGCTAACCCACTTCAAAGGTCAGGTTTCCATAACAGCCTGCCCCTGCTACAGACTGAATAGAGACAAACTGTAAGTCAGATTTGGCCCACAGGCAGTGCACCACTTCAGTGTTACATAGCTAAGAGTACATAACCAATTGTTATTTTTAGGATTCGCTGATTGCTATACAAGCTTACACAGACACATAGCAATCTGTGGGAGTCTACAACTAAAAAAGATCCCAAAGTTTGATAACAGATTTAGAATTTTATACACCCCACTCACAAGCTGTTTGCACTCCCAGGTTAGCTCGCCTCATATCGCAACCTATGTTTTTCTAAAATCAGTCATTTAAATCCCTATTAGTACTTTCCCAGTAATTTACTAGTTCTGAACCCAACTTTCTTTGTTATCCTCTCAGAGTCCCATTATAGATATTTGGAACCATTTAGTGCTTAGTTCAGAGTACTTCAAGCACGTTTTGTTTCTCTAGTCCTGACATCACATCCCCATGGCATATAAAGAGCTGGGATGTGTGTTATGGATTCAGATTAATCCGTAACTGTCAAAAAATGGCAATTATAGATTAATCCAAAATTCACAGTGCCATTATGGATTTCCATATTTACAGAGCCCTATTTTTCCAGTGACTTAAATGGGAAACAAATCCACTATTCATTTCAATGGGTCGTTTATACTAATAGCTATGTTAGAATAGCCATTAAATTAGAATGAAAAGCCATTAAATAAAATGTATTCCCCAGGTTAAAAAAGGTAGCAAGGGGAGCAAACATCTGGCAATGTGGCTAAATGGGGAGGTGAAGGAGGCTATTAGAGCCAAAATGGCATCCTTTTTAAAAATGGAAAGCTAGTTCTAATCAGGAAAATAGGAAAGAGCACAAGCACTGGCAAATTAAATGTAAAACGTTAATAAGAGAGAATTTGAAGAGACACTTGTTAAAGAGGCAAAAACTAATAATAATAACTTTTTTAAGTACATCAGAAACAAGAGGCCTACTAGAGAGTCTGTTGGGCCGTTAGATGACCAGGGGGTAAAATGAATGCTCAGGGAGGATAAGGCTATTGCAGAGAAGCTGAATGAATTCTTTGCTTCAGTCTTCACTGGAGAGGATGTTGGGGAGATACCCATGCCAGAACTATTCTTTGTAGGTGATGAATCGGAAGAGCTGTCACAGATCAAGGTGACTCTGGAAGAGGTTCTAGAGAAAATTGATAAACTAAATAGTAGCAAATCACTGGGAACAGATGGTTTACATCCCAGAGTTCTGACGGAACTCAAATATGGAATTGTAGACCTTCTACTGGTAATTTGTAACATATTACTAAAATGTACACCTGTGCCTGAGGATTGAAGGGTAGCGAATATAATGCCAAAATTTAAAAAGGGCTCCAGAGATGATCCTGGAAACTACAGATCAATGAGCCTGACATCTGTACCAGGCAAAATTGTAGAAACTATTATTAAAAACAGGATTAGACGACATATTGATAAACATGGCTTGATGGGGAAGTCAACATGGATATAGAAAAGGTTAGTCATACCTCACTAATCTATTGTTTAGGGTGTAGATAAGCATGAGGATAAGGGGGAACCAGTCAATATAGTGTATCTGGCTTTTCAGAAAGCATTTGCTAAGGCCCCTCATGAGACACTCTTGAGGAAATTAAGAAGTCATGGAATAGGAGGCAATGTCCTACTGTGGATTGGTAACTGGTTAAAGGAATTCTTTGAGGGTGTAAATAAGCATGTGGACAAGGAAGACCCAGTAGATATAGTGTACCTGGATATCCAGAAAACATTTTATGAGGTCCCTCATGAGAGACTTGAGAAAATTAAAAAGTCATGGGATAGGAGGTAGTGTCTTACTATGGATCAGAAACTGGTTAAAAAGATAGGAAGCAAAGGGTAGGACTAAATGGTCAGTTTTCACAATGGAGAGATGTAAAAGATGGTGTGCCTCAGGGATCTGTATTAGGACCAGTGCTGTTTAATGTATTCATTAATGATGTGGAAAGGGGTGTTAAGAGTGAGGTGATGAAATTTGCAGACGAAATCAAGTTATTCAAGGTAGTTAAAACACGAGCAGACTGTGAGGAACTGCAACAGGATCTTACAACACTGGATGCCGGGGCATCTAAATGGCAGATGAGATTTAATGTGGACAAGTGCAAAGTGATACACATAGTGAAAATAATCCAAACTATGTGTACACAATGCTGGGTAAGCTAGTGGTTGTGGACAATACAATGAAATCCATAGCGCAGTGTGCAGTAGCAGTCCAAAAAGCAAACAGAATGTTAGGAACTATTCGGAAGGGAACAGAGAATAAAACTGAGGAGGTCATAATTTCATTTCATTTCATTTTATTTCATTTTTTATTTGTATCCCGCACTCGCTTGCCGAGGCAACTCGAGGCGGCTCACAACAAAAATGAAAAACATAACATAAGAAAGCACAACAGCTGGGTTAAATCCCACACAGGGGACCCAGTAGCAAGAAAAACAAAAACAGCCCACCCCTCTACAATACCCCTTTATAATACTACACAACAAATCACAGCAACTGGGTTTAATCCCACACAGGGGACCCAGTATAATTTCATAAAATCCATACTCTCATATATACCCTCATATATGTATAACGCCTCTATAAAAATCAATAGTGTGATCACACATCAAATATTGGGTGTTTTCAGATGTGATGGGGCACCTTCGCCCCGTCACGGAAACAACCCTGAGATTCCCCGCCGGGATCACTCCGGCACGGCCAACAGACTTGCCGGCTGATCCCGGCGGGGAATCAGGGAGGGGGCAGGGCAGCGCGGTGCAATGTGCAGCTGCACGGCCCTGCCCCCCCACGCTACCCCGCCGCCCACCCTTTGGGGAGATGGGCAGGTGACGTGGCCAATGCAGATGCAGCGNAATCCCGCCGGGGATTCCGGGCCGTGGTCACCGGCCAGACGTGACTTTTTGTTGGTTCCCGCCGGGGATCTCTTTGATCACGCTTTTGGGGATTGTCCGGCGGGGAGCCCTGGAAGTGTGGTTGAAATTGACCCCATGTGGGAATTGACCATGGCGAACATCTGGCAGCCACCTAACAGATGTTCAGTTGTTAACCTCAGGCCTCAGGGATCTGGCGGCCACCTAACAGATGTTCACTGCACTTTGACCCCATGTGGATATTGACGGGGGTTCACTGTGATCTCGTAACGTCTGAAAATACTCATTGTGTGCAGTTCTGGTCACCCCATCTCAAAAAAGACATAGCTGAACTAGAAAAGGTACAGAAACGGGCAACAAAATTAATCAAGGGCATGGAAGGGCTCCCGTATGAGGAGAGGCTTGGTAGGTTGTGGCTCTTCAGCTTGGAGAAGAGACGACTGAGAGGAGATAGAGGTCTATAAAATTACGAGTGGTGTGGAACTAATAAACAAGGAACAGTTATTTACCCTCTCAGTTAGTACTAGAACTAGGGGACACTCCATTAAACTCATGGGTGGCAAGTTTAAAACAAATAAAAGAAAATATTTTTTCACTCAGCATATAATTGGGATGTGGAATCTACTGCCAGAGGCTGTGGTAAAGGCCAGTACTATAGCCGAGTTTAAAAGAGGTTTGGACAAGTTTCTGGAAGATAGATCCATTAGCAGCTATTAGCCAGACAGGATCAGGGAACATGATGGGAGCTGGGGGTAACAACAGGGAATGGATCCCCCATTGTGACTTGTTGGGTGCTTCTCCCAAGCCACTGTGATTGGGCACTGTCAGAGACAGGATGTTGGGCTAGATGGACCATTGGTCTGACCCAGTATGACACTTCTTATGATAGGAAACAAAGTGTAGGACAAAATGGTCAGTTTTCACAATGGAGAGAAGTAAATGGTGGCGTGCCTCAGGGATCTGTTCTGGGACTGATGTTGCTTAATATATTCATTAACGATCTTGAAAAGGGAGTAAAGAGTGAGGTGATCAGATTTGCATATGAGACCAAGTTATTCAGGGTTGTGCTGGATAGGTTGGGGCTCTTCAGCTTGGAGAAGAGATGACTGAGAAGGGGATATGATAGAAGTTTATAAAATTATGAGTGGTGTGGAACAAGTTAATAAGGAATTGTTATTTACCCTCTCAAATAGTACTAGAACTAGGGGACACTCTATGAAACTAAGGGTAATTTAAGACGTTACGGGACCACGGTCAACCACAGTGAAACCCGTGTGGTGACCAAAAGTCCCGTAACGTGTAAATGATTCCCACCAGAGATTCACCCCAGTGAACCTCCGGTGGGAATAATTTTAACCAAGATTCCAGGGATGGTGCCAGCACGATCCGTGATGGGCCAAATGTAATGTCTGTTGCATTTGGCCCATCCCATATTGTGGTCCAGGCCACAATCTGGGATTGGGCGCAACGGCCGAATTGGCCACTGCGCCCACCCGTTGCACAGAGGGTGGGCGACCAGGGGAGCATGAGGGGGCGAGGCTGTGCGGCTGCACGTTGCGCCATGCAGCCCCGCCCCCTCCCCGATCCCCAGAGAGAATCAACCCGGCACATCTAAAGGACGGCCGGGCTGATTCCTGACTGGGATCCGAAACCCAGTCCATGATTCAGCGTGGTGGGCCGAGAGGCGCATCACGTCTGAAATTACACTAACAGGTAGCAGATTGAAAACAAATAAAAGGAAGCTTTTTCCCACACTCAATGCATAATTAAGTTGTGGAATTTGTTGCCAGACAATGTGGATAAGGCCAATAGTATAGATGGGTTTAAGAAAGGGTTGGACAAGTTTCTGGAGGTTAGGTCCATTAGCAGCTATTAGCGAGGTAGGTCTGGGGAATGTAATCCCTTACTGTTGGTAGCTGGGAGTAAACAACAGGGAATGGATTGCCCCATTGTGATCTGTTGGGTAGCTCTTCCACATAACCAAGATTGGCCTCTATCCGAGACAGATGCTGGAATCGATGGACCATTGGTCAGACCCAGAATAGCACTACTTATGTTCTTATGTTCATTGAATTGCCATTAATACCCATTCACTAATAGTCATTGAATTAAAATGAATAACCTATAGAGAGAGGGTGGTGTGTGACTAGGTGTGGGGTGGTGGAGGGCTGGCAGTGGGGGGTGGAGTTGGCAGTGGGGTTAGGGGTTGCGGGTCTGGAAGTGAGTTGAGGGGGCAGGAGATGGAAGGAATGAGGTTTTAGTTGTAAGTGATAGAGTGGGATAAGATTAGGTCTGGTTTTGGTGTTGGTTTAATTGTATTGTGGCGGCTGCAGGGGAAGAGGAATTTAGGAACAACTAGTACTCAATTGGGAGAGAAAAAGGTGTGGGTTTGGAGGAGAGAATACGTGGGGATTGTGGAGGAAACCACAGGGTGAGACTTGGGAGTGCAGGGTAGGATGGTATGTGCATTGGCTTTTTGATGTTTTATATGTATGATTTATTTGTACTGTGTTTTATTATGTTGTTTTTATTGCATTGAGCTGCACTGGCTCTTGGAGTCATAAGTTGACAACTCCTTCCCATACATTTTTTTAAAAAATCTCACAATTTTATGTTAATCTCATGATTTTGTAGCTATACTCATTAATAAATTAATAAATTCTGTTTATTTACACTCTATTACCCTGTGTCCATACTGAACATAGCAGAATTTGTAAGGCATGTCTTAGCATCCCCAAATTAGAAGCTGAAATAGTTTCCAAGCTGTGTTCATTCTGAATATTGTGTCTATGATTTCTCCTGTATTTCGCAAGCTGTACTGTTGTGTTATGCTTCACAGCATTAATTGAATGTATTCAGAGAAGTGTGTCCATTGCAATTGACAGGGAATTAGTATGATTAACACTTGCATTCACTGCTAATCACTGAGAGTTAGCATAGTACATGTTTGTAAGTAAGCTCCAGAATAACATGCTCTCCCTTGTAGCTGGCTTTGGTGGTACGATTTCTCCCTCAGCTGTCATTTTGTTCAGCCTTGGGGTCCCTTCCACCGGCAGGGACCGTGTCTAATTCTATGTTCTGTACAGCACCAGGTCACATGACTGGCACTATATAAATGTTTATTATAATAATAATAATAATAATAATTAATAATATGAGGACAGGAGATCTCCAGTCAGTGAAAGCCACAGGATATTTTCTTTGTAATACAGATGTATATTTTATTATTTATTTTATTTACATTATTTTTATCCCACCCCATCCTGCTAACAGCAGCTCATGGCGGCTAACAAATACAATTTAAAAATATATATAAACTACAGTAATATAAATAATAAGAAATACAATATAATTATAATAAAATAACATTACAAATCCACATGGTGGAGGAGAAAAATATTAAAACTCCATCCCCCCTAACCCTCAACCCCCCAGCCCTTACCCATCTCCCTCACTAAAGGCCTGGTGGAACAGCCAGGTATTACATGGTTGTTGAAAGGAGGAGAGGTCCACCCGGACCTCTGCTGGAAGAGAGTTTCACAACCTTGGTGCGACCTTAGTTCCACAACCCTAGTTCTAGTACTAGCTGAGAGGGTAAATAACTGCTCATTGTTTATTAGTTCCACACCATTCATGATTGTATAGACCTCTATCATAGCTCCCCTCAGTCGTCTCCTCTCCAAGCTGAAGAGCCCCAACAAGTTCTGACCAAGCCTCTCCTCATGCGGGAGCCCTTCCATGCCCTTGATCATTTTTGTTGCCCTTCTCTGTACTTTTTCTAGTTCAGCTATGTCTTTTTTGAGATGGAGCGACCAGAACTGCACACAATATTCGAAGGTGCGGTCGCACCATTGATTTGTGTAGCGGCATTATGACATCCTCCGGTTGGGTGCTAATACCCTTTTTTAAAATGGGAACCACGATGGCCTGGGCCCAAATAGACAGGACACGCCCCGATTGATTGATGGCCGTAAAGAGTTCCGCAAGCATGGGCACCCACCACTCCTTGTAGCTCTTAAGAAAGTCAATAGAGATAAATCCCAACCTGGGGCCCTATTACTTTTACATGGTCAATCAGCAGTGGTGGTCTGGAAGCTTCAGTGCTGGCTGTGGCTGCCGGCTTCAGCACGCTAGTAGGCCTTCCACCACCCGGAGCTCAAGGTAGGCGATCCCTGGGTGGGGAGGTAGGGTGATCCCTGGGGTGGGGGGGGTGTTAAACCACCCCCCACCCCAGGGATCAGTACAGTACCGGTCCTTACCTGCTGCTGGTGCTGGCTCTGGGTCGCTGGCGGCAGCCCAGAGCCCACACTAGGGACTTAGGGGAATTTTTTTTTTAAAAAAAATCCAGGCTGAGCAGGGTGGGTTGGGGGTGTCAATAGCAGCCTGGACTCAGGGCGGGAAAGTGTTCAGGGGGGTTTGTGTTTTTTTTTTACATTGCGCCCATTCATTTGAATGGCCGCAATGTAAAAAAATCTGGCACGGGGTGATCCGGTACAGGACCCAATAATACCGGAATAATCCGATACTGCCGGTACACCAAAATACCAGCAGGATCGGATACCAGATGATCTGGTAGTCCCACCCCTAGCTATAACCTTTTTATCTTTCATCCAATTTGCATGTAACATGGGAATACTGTGTCCCTCCACAGGTTTAACACTCCTGACAAAATACAGAAAGATTGGATAAAGTGTCCTGAAGTTATAAGCTATTAACTTGAAAATGTATTTTCAGCTGTAACATTGTTGTATTCCAGCAGAAATATATCACACACCATCCCTGTCATTTCTGCCAAACTATAGGACAATTTGATAAAGTGACCCAATTTTATAAGCAATGGAAGTTGTCGCCTTGAAGACCATTATTCAAATCAATAGCAGCGCATGCAGTACCAGTCAGATTCACTGGCCAATTACTGCATGCTTCCAGCTTTACAGGAGCAATCGGTGGTGGCTTCGAGGCAGGCATAGGGGGCGACCCTGAGGCAGGCATAGAAGGGACACAATTGGTGGGACTTTGCAGATAGTATCCCAACAATCAGGGGACATGGTTTTACACATCCAGGCTGGCCAGTTATCATCACAATCGCATCCTGCAACATTGCGATAGAGGACATCAGAGAATCTCTGTTGGCTCTTTCCTAAACAGATGCTTCCAACTTCCCAGAACAAGTGGGGGGGAGAGGTTGGGATGGTCACAGCACAGAATGAGGATATTTGGTTGACAATTCTGCTGGCCAATTGGCATCACAAACCGATCTTATACCACAATGACATGTAAAAGAATTGCATAGGCTCATTTTTTGCATATTATTATTATTATTATTATTATTAACAAACATTTATATTTTATTTATTTTATTTATTTATTGAATTTCTATACCGCCCCATCCTGCACAGCAGCTCGGGGCGGTTTACAACAGTAAAAACATTTAAAACATTTAAAATACAACCATAAATCAAATAAAAGCTGGTGGTATATAAAATAAGTAAACAGGTGGGGGATTAAAAATCACCCCCCCCCTCCCTCCCAAAGGCCTGGGCAAACAGCCAGGTCTTACAGTTCCGCCGAAAGGTCAAAAGGCTTGGGGCCAGGCGAGCTTCCTCCGGAAGGGAGTTCCACAGCCG
>QEPC01009717.1:1070733-1086506 GCA_003113815.1 Sphenodon punctatus
GAAGGAGAGGGAGGACATGAAGGCTTGAGGTGGGAGTCATAGGTAGAGAACAGGCGGCGAGGGTCCCGAGAACAGGACTCAATGCGGGAGGCATAGTAGTGTTGTCTAGCAAGGGAGATAGCAGAAATAAGGGTGGAAATTGTTGTTGAAAGTGGACTTAAAAGATGCTGTGCATGAAACTGCAGTGTCACCGTGTGTCTTTCTACAGCAATTTCATATCTAAGGTTATACCTGTCCTAGTTGACAAATTCTCAAAAGACACTAGGTTGTGATTTTTCTTCATTGCTAGCTGTCACTGGAACAAAAAGAGGACTATACACATTTCCTATTTAATCCTTGTCAGTATAGATCTGTCCTTGGGTATTAGTCCAAGGAAGGCAACACTGAATAAAATGAATAGCTCAAGCAATGGGTAACTACCACTGAGATGTCAAAACAGAGCATATTGTTGAAGGACAGTGTCTTGCAATAGGCCTATGGGAAATGAAAATAAGCAAGTGTGGAATAGCACTGATGACCCACGCACAGAGGATGCGTGTGAAAAGGAACTGTATAAAATGAAATAACTATGTATGGAAATTGTAGGGGCGCCCACAAAATTGTTTTATAGCCTTAATTTAAAAGTAGTAAATACTAGATTGAATTTTATGTATAGTTTCTTCCTCTGCCTTTTACCATTTGTTTTCAAAGCATCTTGAGTCTGTGCAAACTTTCTCTGCAATTGCTTAGTTTTTATTTATGTATGTATTTCAGATATCAACATGGCTGGAGAACCAAAACCATACAGACCAAAACTTGGCAACAAGCGGCCATTATCAGCTCTCTACAGGTAAGCAGGGGCTTATTACAAAACCTGGGAGCAGCTTCAGTTTTAGAGGGAGAATCTCATTAGTAGAGGTGTACAATTCATTTTTGTTTTTATGATAATGATAACAAAAATCCCATACCTAAGGTTTGGATAATCCCATTTTTGTTATCATTATTGCAATAATAAAAAAAATGAAAATGAATAAAATAATTCTGAAATTTCAGAATAAAACAAAATTTCAGAATAAAAACAAATAAAGTTTGGGGACATACATTTTAGGCTGTAACTTTTTCTTTTTCTGTCTAATTTGCATGGCTTTCAGTTAGCTTGTACCCCTCACCCAAGTGAATAATGCTGCCAAATTTTGGCAGTGTCCCGATTCTATAAGCATCATGGTTTGTGATGCATTTTTGGCTGTAACATCTTCTCTCCTCATCCAATTTGGATGGAGTTTGGACACCTTGTACCCCTCACACAAGGGATCATTTCTACCATATTTCAGAAATATAGGCTAAAAGGTCCCAATTGTATAAGCAATTAATTTTTTATGGCTTGTGCACACATTTCCAGCGGTAACATCTTTGTTGTTCATCCAATACGCATAAAATTTGAACTCCCTTTAAGCCTCACCCAAGGGATCATCCCTGACAAATTCAAAAGGATTGGATAAAAGGCCTCAAATTTATAAGCAATTGAATGTCTATGATTTTAACAGAAGACATTTGAAAACAAATCCTGAAGATTTTGGGACAAAAACAAACATTTCAGGACATAACTGGGACTTCAGGCAGCAAGGTCTCTGAGAGGGGAGGAGGAAGCAGTCCAACAATCAAGAGACATGATTGAAATATCTACACTGGTCAATTGGCATCCCAACCACACTGTAGCAGGGTCCCACCTCGCCGTGGGTGAGCGTATATAGGATTAGGCCCAGATCAGTCAAGCAGCCACTTTGGGGAATCAGCATGCAGTTTATTTACATCTCAGTCCTAGGCCAGGCATTAAGCCTCTGACCAGGCTCAGTACATCAACTTAGTATAAGCTAAGCCTAGCCAGGCAACAGTCCCTTGGCTGGCTATCAGCAACTCAGTTCCAGCTTCAAGGTCTCCTTCCTGCAGGTTTCTTCCAGGAAGCCTCATGATGTGCATGCTTCAGTGTCTCAGAGCAGACTGACTTTAGCTTCCTGTTTGCCTCTCCTTTATACAGGTAACTCTTCCCACCTATTTCCTCTTCCTGTGGGCAGCCATTTTAGGTTTTACCTCATGGCCAGCACCATCTTGTGGTCTAGCCCTGCCACACACACCCTACAGCACTGTCACAGAGACATAAGAGAATCTCTTATTGGCTCTTTCCTAAGCAAATGCTTCCAACTTCCCAGTGACAGGCAGGGAGGTTGTGGTGGGCACAGCACAGAATGAGGATACATGATTGACATTTCTGCTGGCCAGTGGGCATCACAAACACATCTTATACTACTGTGACAAACATAAGAGAATCCCTAGTATAGGCTCATTCTCTGGAGAGGCTTCTCAGGCTTCCAACTTTTGAGAACGCTATCACTGCAATCAGGTAGGCATAGGTGTGGACACTGGGGAGCAAATATATGGTTCTGCCAAGCTGCACAGCCCCCACCATTGCTAGATTTTGTATGGCCTGTAGACTGGCTCTGTGCTCTGTGTGTGCTGCAGTATTCAGCCTCACTGCAAGTGCTCAGAAAGCAGAACTTTGCATCTACTCTCCCCCATATATGCATCCCATAGACTTTGTGGTTGCCAATAACTGAAGCCTGTGCCAGTGCCTCTAGAACTTGCTTCTCCTCTGCTCTGCCCTCCTCCTCCTGTCATCTTCTCTCTCTCTACAAATGGTCTAAAAAGCAGATCTCTGCATCTAGTAAAACCTCTACAGTTTAAACAGAGGCAACACTTGCAAGTGATTTAAAGAAATTTGCTGATGTCGCTTATAAAATTGGGACCCTGTATTGAATATTTATGGAATTTGTCAAGGATAATCCTTTGTGTGAGGGGATTAACCTGTTCAGATTTCATCCAAATCAGATAGAGAACAAAGACGCTACAGCTGGAAATGGGTGCACAAAACATGAAACGATTAAATTGCTTATAAAATCATGACCCTTTCCCAGTCTTTCTGAAATTTTTCAAGAGAGACCCCCTGCATATGGAGTACAATAAGTAAACATTTCACCAAAATTGGATAGGGAAAAAAATTGTTACAGCTGGAAATGTATGTGTAAACCATAAAATTAAATTGCTTATAAAATTCGGAGTGTTTATTCAATCTTTATGAACTTTAGGAGGGATAATCCCTTAGGTAGTGGGTGTAATCTTTCCAAATTTCATGCACATTAGATAAAAAATAAAGAAGTTACATCTGGAAATCAATTTCCCATTGAAACCAATTAAAAACAATTTAAAAATTGTCTATAATGAAAAACAAAGAAAGAAAAGCCCCAATAATCAAAACAATAACACTTTTTTTTAAAAAAAAATGTGTCCCTGGTGCACACCCCTACTCATTAACCTAAAAGCCTTTGGCTGCCTCTTTTTCTAACTTGAGATGTGACAGTGTGAAGCTCAAAAAAAGTCAGGTGAAGGCAGTATTTTCCCTCTAATGCTACTATGTTATATGAATGATAGGCTGAGTGGCAGAGATGCAAGAGTTTGCAGGAAGCCAAAAGATTTAGAACATAGAAAAACGCAAGGAGCTGTGCTGCAAAATTTTATACCTACCTAATTATTCCTTCTAGAATAACTACTTTAACTGTGAATGGTTTTATGCTGTCAGTTTCAGCCCAGACTATTAAATCAGTACAACCAGCAAGAAGCAGATTGAGCAGGTAACAGAGCTTACTTATATGCAATTGGCAAAAGGCAAAGGCAAGGAACATCTACAAATAGGGCCCATGTTGCAGGGCTGCAGTGTTGCCCTCTACCATATATAATAAAATGTAGCATCCATTTTATTGGTGTTAGAGTGTCTGTGTAAAAAGGACCTTTATCCCATCAAAGTGAATGGGAAAAGTTTCATTGATTTTAATGGTTCAAGATTGCACCCAGAGAAATACATAAAACTTGGCACAATGGGTGCTTTTAGATCGACGCCAGCCGCAGTTCTGCCCGTGAAAACCTGCTTTACCCCTAGGTTGGCCGGTCCTTTTAAAAGCATCCTGTCAGCTGTGCAAGTGGTGCAGCAGCCTGGGCAGCCCCAGCAGTGGCACGCCGGAACATCCTGGAGCACTACCAGTGGAGCGAACCAGTCAACCTGGGGCACCGGCTGAGAGTGGAGCTGCTGTTGGTCTGATGGGCGGACCCATGCTGCAGTTTCACTCTCAGCCAGCTGTTGCCCCGGACAACACCATAGATTTGTGGATGCCAGCCTGGAACATCGGGCAATCACCTGAAACTCTATGGTGGTGCTGCGGGGGCTGACTGCAGGCCGGGGGAACCCACCAGATCTGTCTAAACCAGACCCAGGCATGGCTGGAAGTGGATGGGCTCACCCACGGAGCAGCTCCAGGTGCAGGCAGCCTGTACTTCTGTCTAAAAGCACTAAATGCTTCTTTTAGCATCTATAGTAATTTAAAAGCAAAATTCCAATGAGAAGAGGACAAAATTATCAGGTAAATAATTTTTATCTTAATATTTTATAGAGGGTGCTGTAAAAAAATGTAAAGCAGTGGTTCCCAAATCATGGTCTGTGCAGCTAAGATACATGTTCTACAGCTAGTCTGCAGAACCAGCCATGACTACAGCAAAGAAAGCTTTGGTCCCAGACAGTGCCACAGAAATCTTCAGGAGAAGCAGGGAGAAGGATGACTTCAATATGCATGGGCTGGCTGCTTTTTACTCGAGATGGTCACAGCATCAGCATAGACCAAAGCCACCTGCCATGTGCAGCTGCATCCAGTCCACAATATGCATCTCCATTTGGGTGCATGGTGGTCCGTGAGAAACTCTGAGGGTTCATAGTGGTCCATTGGTCAAAAGCGTTTGGGTCGGGAACCAGTGATGTAAAGCACAAAACATATTAAAGAGCCCTTTTTTAAAAACCAAATGACAACATTGTTCCTTTTGAAGATGAAATATCAGAATCTAATTCTTGTGTCACTTACACCAGTCTCAACTGACTCTAGAGAGTTGTGCAATTGACTTCAGAGGAAGACAGTGACCCCACACTGGACCTTGAGCTTTCATTCTAACTTGCTTTGCTTTTAGAGCTTTCAGCTCCATTTTTAATGGCTTTTTGTAGTTTCATTTAATTTCTGTGTCTTTATAGTAAGTAGAAATGCATGACAGAAATTAGCATTTAGATGTATTTGAAAACACCATTACTTAATTCAATGGCTTTTTATGCTTTATACATCCACGTATATATGTTTGTATGTCTGTGAATATGTATTACAGATGGACATGTAGCATGGAGGTATTCAAATTGCCAATTAAGAACAAAGGGACTGTTGCACCAGATCAGATCAATGGTCTATCTACCGCAAATCCTTTCCCTGACAGTGAGCAGTACTGAATGTGTTAGAAGAAGACTACAAGACACAAGGCAATTAATGAGTGATCTATCCCCTCATTCATTGTCAGTTTCTGGAAATCAAAGATTGGCATTCAGAGCCATCAGCTAGGACTTTTTCAGGATCCCATGCCAGCCACATCTCCAAATCAGAACTGAAACTCGCCACTGCTCTGCCTGCAAAGCCCTTTCTCTTGCACGACCAGCCAGAAGAAATGGTTAAGAGACTAAAATGACAGGAGATTCGTGCAAAAGACAAACCCATCAGAAGAAAAAAAGAGGAGAAATGCTACTGGTCACAGGTCACCTAGCCTTGTGAATAGTGCTGCTCACTTTCCCTCACAGATGGAAGTGGGGCAAAGCCACAGGCCACTCATTCCTTCTAGGCCATCCTCATTTTATAGAATTGAAAGTGGCTCTGAGAGTCATCAAGTGCAGCCACCTGTATAGTTGAGAATCTGCCCTACCTAAGCCACCAGACATAAGCTTTTCCAGTGTCGTCTTAAGAACTTCCAGTGATGGAGAATGCACAGCTTCTTTGCCTGATGGTTCTTACTCTTAATGGGGTGTTTTGTGCAAATGTTTGAAAATCTGTCTCAAGTAAAAGCTACATGAAAATATTTTCCCTAGAATGAAATAATCCATGGAATATTCTTCTTCTAGCCTTATTCTTTAGTGAATAACAAGCCTGCTCTGGAACCCTCTTTTGGGTGAGACCTGGGCCAGGTTCCCTCTTTTGTCCCCTCCTCTCTCCCTCTCCTGGGGTGGCATTCTATCAAGGATGCTATTTTGCACCCAGACATCAATTCATTCTGTCCTCCCAGACCCTCCTCAGTCTTGCGCACACTGCCCACCCATGGCCCCCGCCATGCCTGTATAGGAGCAAGGCAAGGCTGAGAACAGAAGCTGGTCAATTTTATGGTGTGGAATAAATATAAGCACTGGAGGCAGGGGAGGGAAATCACGGGGCAGGGGACAGGCTTACGGGGGACTGGGCAAAACATTGAGGAAAACCTGGACAAGAGTTAGGCAGGCAGAGAGTGAGCCAGAACTAACTCCGTCATCGTGAAAGCCTTCTCTTCATCTACGAAAAGGGATTCATGTTTGGAGGAGGGTAAAGGTTTAAACAGGAAGTTGGGATGAGGAACCAGTAGCAAGACAAGTAAAGCAGCTGGGCAGGCAAGCTGCAGTGTTGGACAGGATCGGGAGGTGTGCTGGCTTATCAAATGCAAGGAAGCGTGGGGGGGGGGGGGGGGGAGAGAAGCCAAACCTACAATCCCTCTGGTCCCTCTATTTTCCCCCTAAGCACCCTTACCCTTGGCTCCCATCTCTCTGCTCTAACTCACTACCTTCCCAGCCCCTGTCTTCCCTCAAAACCCAGTAGTCCTGGTTCTCAACCTATTAGTTCCATTTCCTCCCGACAACTCAGCAGTCCTCATCCAAATCACATCAGGGGTGGGAGCAAAGTTCTGCACCAAACAATGAACTTTTTTTGCTAATGTGCCAACAAACATTCAGATTTCTCTTGAAATTTTAAAAAGTCTAAATTTATGAGGCATTAAGTGAAGCTGGTAAAGGTTAAGCAATAAAACAGGCAATTATGGATGTAAGGGAGTGCTGTGCTTCTGAGGGCAGATTTGTGAGACAATAATTAGACATTGGATCCCACATAACAATTACACTCCCTAATTGTGTACAAAGCTGTAATTCAGTCGCTGAGCTGCTGATGTTGCACATAAAGGGCACTGTTTAAATGGCCTGCATTTGACAGCACAAATATGAGACTGGATTATAGGTTTAGTATTCTGTGAATAAACATAAGTTAAAACAATTTCAGTGTGTTGAATGGATTAGAGGTTAACATTTTTATGCCATCACTGAAATAAGTATTAAAACAGCAGATAAATGACACTGGAGTGGAAGATTCTGAGTACAAAAATTTGTAAGAAGTAGAAAACTGAACATGACTGCCAATAGATTTAGGAGAAAGGAGATTGACTGTAACAGAGACTAGCATAAAAATATCAATATTCATTTCAGTACTTTTGTTGGAAAAAATGCTTTATCTACATTACCTGATTAATGTTATTGAACACTAGAAGATTATGCATCTAGGTATCATGGAGTAGATTAGGGATGTGAGAACGCAGTTCGGAAGTTCGGGAATTGACCCGAACTCGGGGTGTTCGGCCCAATCGTGAACCTGTTTGGGCAGGGGCAGGGGGGAACCCGGTTTTCCCTCCCCCCTCCAGGCTGTGCGGGTGGAAGGGGAGCTGGGGAGCACCTTCCCCCCCAGCCTCATAAAAAAAAATTGTAACCCCCACATTCCAGGTATTGCCCTACCTGGTGGTCCCATGGCTCTGGCCCCAGATCCGGTGGTGGCTGCAGGTCTGACTGTGGGTCCAGCAGCAGCAGCACTCCGGAGCGTTTCAGGCTGCTACTAGGCCTTCTGGGTCAAACCGCTTCAGAGCGCTGCTGCCGCTGCTGGACCCAGCACCACCAGGTAGGTTGGGCTCCAGGTCTGGCAGCAGTGGCGGCAGCGGTGGCGGCGGGTACGGCAGCGGCGGTGCTCTGGAGTGCTTCAGGCTGCTACTAGGCCTTCCAGTTTGATCCAGAAGACCTAGTAGTGGCCTGAAGCGCTCTGGACCCATCGTCGTCAGACCCATCACCGCCAGACCTGGGGCCGGAGCCCCAGCACCACCAGGTAGGGCAATCCCTGGGGTGGGTGGGTTAAAAAAAATAAAATGAGGTCGAGCATGGTTGGGGGGGAGGTGCTCCCTGATGCCCCTTCCACCCATGCAGCCTGGAGGGGGGAGGGAAAACCGGGGGCCCCCCCGCCTGAATGGGCCGAACCCGAACAGTTTCGGGTTCAGCTGAATGTCAAATGGGCCGAACACTGAACCCCCCAGTGTTCGCACATCCCTACAGTACAGATGATAATTGTGCAACCTAGAAATTGTTGCAGTTTTTAATTTATTGCCCCTTCTAAAGCTTTCAGTGAACATATAGCATGGTATGGAGTGGCAGAACGTTGCTTCATGAAGATGTACATTATGGAGATATTGCATTGTTCCTTTCTTCTGTGAGTTGATATAATGGTTTGTAGGCTTCTGAGAAGAGCACATTAAAAAGTTCATTGTTTTATCAAGCTCATACCAGGAAATGGCATGATAATCATGAATCCTGTTTTGTAAGCACAGTGCATCATCAAATACATTGTTTATAGAGCTGGCAAGATCACTGAGAGAAAGGAAGTTTACATCTATTTAGGGGATCCATAAGAGGTATTGAAGGTATCGTCCTTCATCTATTTGTGACATACAAACAGACATCCAGTAAAGCAGTATTGATTGTTTGCATTAGCTCAGTCAATACCATTTTGTTGAGCCAACTTGGATGAACTCATTCCAGATACAATACATATTGACCTTCAGAGTCTTACTCTGATTCATGATACGAGGAGGTCAGCTGGCATTAACTTCATCCAAAGAATGACTGAAGTTGTAAGAAGATAGAACCTAAGGAAGACAGCTGAATCAATTGTTGTGTTTTTTGCATGCTGTTACTGAAGGTGGAAACATAAGCCCCGATCCAACGTCTGTTCATTCACAGACCAAAACCACAATTGTGTGTGCGCACACCCCATGTGCATGTGCAGGGTGTTCAGGGAATGTTCCCCGCTTCCCAACCCTGCCATGAAATGGGGCTGAAGTGGCTGCTGCGGTTGTAACTGGCTTGTGAGGCAGAGGCCATTTCCCAGACCAACCTGCGCAGGCACAATTTTGGTCTACATGTGCGCATGGTACACATGCATGGACCTTAGATCAGGGCTATAGGTTTTAGCAGAATTTAGAAGTTAGTAGTTAGTGAGATAAACAGACTGAAAGACACAGCTATCCCTCTGTGCTGTCTTTTTGTCTTGTGTTGGCTTCATTTAGCTATTTTATTTATTTCAGTTTCTACTCCACCCTTCCCAGATGGCTCAGGGAGACTTACAGAACAGATAAAACAATACATATAAACAGCTAAAACCCTAACCCCCCAACTCCCCACCCCAAACCCCCACCGAAAGCCCCATTCCCTATCCCTGCCCGGCTGCTGAATGCCTTAACAAAAAGAAAAGAAATGCTCGAGGGTGAAGACATACAAAAAAGCAAACTTTCTATCTACAGCTAATTGTCTGGAGCTGCGACTGAGAGTATCATCTACTGAAAGAAAGAATGCCCTTAGATTTATAGTATTCTGTGATAGAGATCAGGACCCATGCCTTGATCGCCATTGTCTCCCGACTGAGGAGACGCGCAGCTGTCTCATTTACTGCACCGCCCCTTCAGGGCGATTCACCAATCCTCTTCCCGCCATGCGGGGCTTTTAAAATCCACCCCCTCCCTATTCTCCCTGCAGGGTCCGATGCTCCTGGTGGGAGGGGGTAATCCAGCAACACACAGGCAGTGAGGGGGTGGTATCACACCAACCAGTCCTCCTTCAGATTGTCGTGCCCCCTTTTTCCAGGGGGGAAGGGGGCGAGACAAATTAGCTGTCGCAGCTAGGGGCAGCTGTGAAGGGGCAAAAATACATGCTTCACCAGGCATAGTACAGGAAGTAGTCAGTACCTTAAAAGTATTATCTACCTGGAGTCTTTAGTTGGACAATTAATGCATAAATATTAGCACAGATTTTGTAGCATATATTAAGCTCCTGTGAGGATATTCCTTTCATGGATTAGAATGGCTTTTCTGGAATCTATAGGGTTTAATACCTGAACAGTTTCATAACAGACAAACAATAAGTCCTTCGTTCAAAAATCTCAAGTGCAGGGATTAGTCTTTCATTCATTTTATCAACTCTCAATCCATAATTTTGAATGTGTTCCAGAAAGTTTATCCAGGCAAATTGTAATCGGTGATTACAGTAAAACAAATTTTTCATTTGGATCCTTAAACCCAAGAGTTTCTGAGCAATTACAGTTTACTTTGACATCAAGGAACTGATGCACAGAAATTATATAATTAGAGCAGAGGCCCAATATAAAACTATAAAAATTGTGTATAAATCATACTGTGTAGCAGGATAAGTTTTAAATGACAGAGAAATCCTCCTTATACAATATCAGGTTTGCCTCATAACTATCAAGCAAGGCGCCTGGTGCTGAACAGTGATAAAAGAGACAGAACCCTCTTTGGATGAGGTTTACAATCTAGACTGCACAAAGAAGGAAATAAAAAGGGAGGTGCACATAGGAAGAGACTGGGCTACATGTCTGAGATACAGACTGGGAGAAAATATCATGAGTATCTTTCAACTTTAGCGAGTTCTCACAAGTTCTCGCTAAGGTTTTTGAGAATCTCATGAGATTCTTGAAAACTTTAAAAGACCCTAAAAAATTATCTGAGCATTTAGAAAAAACTCTCTGAGCATTTGGCCACTGGGACCATTCTGTGCATGCTTGACCCTTTTTCAAGATGGCACAGGAGCCGCATTGGTGTCACTTTGGAAAAGGGCAGCTGGTCTGCATGGGTGCAGAACCAGCTGTCCCTTTCCAAAATGGCACCAACACAGCCCGTGCTATCTTGGAAAAGGAAAGAACCATGCATGTAAAGAATGGCTCCGGTGGTCTCCGAGCAGTTTTGGGATCTTTTAAAGTTTTTGAGAATTTCACCAGATTCTCAAAAACTTTAGCAAAATCTCGCTAGGGTTGTGAGATTCTTGTAACATTGTTGTGAGAAAAAATATTTTCTCATTTCAGCCCTAGATGAGAGAGAATTATAAACAAGCAATCTCTGGGTGTGGACTAGGGAAAGCCTGACAAAAGGGGTAGGTTTTTAGAAGGGATTGGAAGGTTGATTGGGAGGGAGGGAGGAAAGAGAGTGAGCGCTCAGGTAGGAAGTTCAAGGCATAGGGGACACCAAAAGTGAAGGGGTAAGGATGGTTTAGGGAGCAGGAGATCCTGGGGCAGGTGACAGAAGAGGAGCAAAGTTCCAATGTGTGAAGTTAGCAGGAAATGAAGGCAGAAAGTCAGGAAGGAACAAGGTCATGAAGAACTTTGAGGCTGAGTACAAGATGTTAGTATTTGATGTAAAGGGAGAGAGAAAACCAATGGCGGGAGTAGAGGAGGGTCTGAACATGATAGGTGAATGAGACATGTTGTGTGAGGGACTCACCAAGGAGGAAGTTCTGAGGTTGTCGACGCACCCCCCAATCAGACACAGACACATTTCATTGGTTTTAAACAGGCCGCATTCTTTATTCAAATCAGAGCAAGAAAAGGCAGCTGGGGATTGCTCAATGCAATTTGGGTACAGTATGCCATGCTGACTAATCTAAAATATTAACTGGGGTACTGCCCGGATGTGCACTCCGGTAGCAGTATCCTAAACCATTAACATCCCTTCCTTCGACAGGGCAAGGCCGAAGGAGGGGGAACAGCCCAACTACGGGCGTAAGTAAGGAGTGAAGCGTCTCTCCAGGTCCGAAGACAGCGCATGTCCCTGCGGATCCTGTTAAGAGGCCACTCCCAGGGAACCTGATCACAGTGCATGCCGTGCCTGCATTACACCGTGTATCATCTCCCCATCTCTTAAGGAGATGACTCATACTACTTTTTAAACCTCCCTATTAAAAACCTATCATGGCATACTGAACCCCCGCCGAATGCGACAATCTCAACCCTTTCATTCAACCAATTGTTTGCCTCATTAAAACTCATTGTAACTCAACATGTTGCTAATAAACAAATTACCCTATTTATAAACCGTTTCCGGTTATCATTCAATATTTCTGATTATAATTGGTCAATCAAATTGTGTCAAATTAGTCAGACCTATTTAGCCTACTCTGCACTGTTGAGGAGGCGAAAAAACGACCCTGAAAGGTTATCGTAAAAATTCCTCCTCGGTCCCTTAATGGCAACCAGTTCTAACCACAGTGCTAGAGGGAGGTGGGTGGGCTGACTCTCCGCAGGCCCGATCCGACTGCCGCCACGCGGCTTCACAGAGGACCGCCCCTTCTATCGGGGGCGGAGTCCTCAATGTTCAATGAGGCGCGCACGCGCGGCCTCACTTGCAGAACGGTTGCCCAGCAACCTCAGCTCAGGCGAAGGGCTTTCTAACTAGCCCTTCGCCAACGACCACAATTCCCGTGTCTCCTTCCCTGGCGGGGAGGGGGGGCGCGACAATGACCCATCGCCACCATTTTGGCGGCGAAGGGAGCTTTGCTGTGACTGCAGTTGACTACTAGTACTTATACAAGGGAAATGCCCCTGAAACATACATAAAAGCCCGCAATTACACATCTCCGTGGAGTAGGAGCTTTCCTGCCTAGTTTAACTAGTTGTTCACATAGGTAATTACCTGCCTTCCCCTCCCTTCCCTTAGCCTTCCTTTTAAGCCCTGTACTTGTGTGAAAACAGGGGAGGCTAAAGTGAGTTTAAAAGATATTTTTTCTCCAAACAAATACTCAATGAACATTACAAACCCTAACTGGGCTGTGTCCTTATAACCATTCTTTCCCAAGACCCCAGTTACTGAAAAGGAAACCTGTTGGAGCACAATGTAGCTGCCTACCATTGTTAAAGTCACCTCTAATAGACTTTAGGAAAGTGCAGGCTAGAAATCCAAATTAATAAACAGACTATTTCCAACCAGTCAGCAATCTAAAGTCCAGGCTAATTTTCACAGCACTTAGTTTATACAGTTTTTATAGGAGTTCATATTTTGTTTCATAGGGACTTTCCAATTCTGGGAACCCATGCTCTAGCCTATCTTCTGTGGTTTGTAAACAGCCCATGCTACAGTTTCATGATCTCACAGGGTGTTATATGAACAATATTTTAAATTTAATTATTGACGATAACTAGATTTTGGATCTGGGCCACAGTGCGCAAACCACATACTCTGGAGTAGCCCCATTGAAACCATACTCCGAGTAAGTGATTTGTGGCTCAAGCCTTAATATTTTTAAATTTTATAATATTTTATAAAAGACCATTCCTGTTGTAATGAGATATTCCACGGGAGAAAAACTAACTTCTTCAACAGCCAACCAAGACTGCCTTTCACGAGGTGTCACTCACTATAGAAGTGCTTTGAAATTCTAGATGCTGGCTATTTGGCGTGAAGATAACTTAAAATACAGATGGATAAATGTCACCACCAAAGGGTATCTGACATACTTGTTTCTTTACAGAGTTTCAGTTTTAAAATCATTATTTTAAATTTGGTATGCACAGAGTTACTAATTTAAAAGAAAGGCCAATACATAATTACATTTCTTTATTATCTGGAACACTTGAGTTATATTGAACTAATGCCACAAATCACCTAAAACCACTTAGTCAGATTATTAGAGAGGGTCAGAGAAAGGGCAGGACTGTTTAAAGCCAACTGAATTCCATCATAAGAATGAATTTCAAATAGATTTTTAATTGCAGTGTTATGTCCATAGGGCATCATACCACACATTTCCTGTGTATAGTACGCCCACTGGATTTTGTCCTTTATTGGAATACTAATATCCCAGTTCTCTCCTTTACTACAGAACTTTTACTTGATATTACATTTGGGGAAAAAAAATCAAAGGTGGTTCAGTTCTTTCTAGTTTTTACTATTATGAAGAAAACATTAAGAAGATGAATGATAGGGGTGGAGAGGAGCTTCGAGTTCGGGGTCCAAATGCAGTCGGTGGCCGTGTGGCTCCTTTTCGGTTCCTGAGTTTGACTCCTGGATCCAGTTCCTACCCCCAGGCATTGAAAGACTGAGCTCAGGGTGAAGGAGCAGAGCTGAGGGCATGCACACAAGGTGGGGGGATAGATGTGTAGCAACTTCTGTTCAGCAATTAGAGATTGGATTAATTTTCAAAGTGGCTTCTGAGACGGAAAAGGTTCCCCACCCCATCATATGGCAAAGATCTCCACACAGAGATTCTCCGAGATTCTCCCATATGGAGTGAGATAGTACTTGCACCCAAGAGATGGAGCCATCTGTGACAAATGGTCTTGGGGTTCCCTTCTATCTGGCTATCATCCCAAATGCCTCCTGACCAGCTTTGACTAGGTTTACCTACTTGTAGATAGAGTCCAGTGGCCATCAGTCAATACCAGAGATTCAGTCTACAACCATAAACTGTATCCTGGAGGCTGTTTCGTCACATAAATTTTATAAAGTGGGTCGTGGTCTGCCTCAGTATGATAACTGAGAATTTCCCCAACATTCCAGTTCCATTCTAGTTCAGCTTATGAAGAGAAAGTTTATAAAAAGCTTTAACCATTATGCAGCGTTTTGGGGTAGTTGGTACCCCAGATGTGTATACTGCAGCAACTCACAAGTTAGTGGTTCTCTGACTTGGCCCTTTTAGGACATTATCACCTGCTCCCAGGGACACAACATACTCAAAGGACAGTGAGATACCATTAACTGTTTCTTTCCTGTATACAAAAAGAGGCTCTGGGGTAGGTTTGTATCCCCCACACAATGGAAATTTTCATATGGGGGTACAAGTATACCCCAGGGAGCACTAACGGCAGGATAAATGGAACCTGATCAACTTCCATTTTATGTGAGAACAGAGGCCAGGATGTCACAGTACATACACAAACCCATCCCCCCTGCAGACACACACACACACACACACACACACACACAACTATACAGTCTTCACCCAAATCAATGTGCATAGGTTACAACAGAAGCCACACCCACAAACCCATCACACAGCAAACACACAGACTTCCACACTGTCATTCCACTGGCTGTGTGTGTCTTGAGGGGTATATTTGTACTCCATATGCCTGTAGGTCATTATGACTGAGATTCTATCCAATCGGCGAAAATGGCCTCTTTTGAAATGCAAATAACTACATTCCAGGGGGTGCATTTTTCAATATTGCTGCTAGTTTGCAAATACATTTATTTCAAAGACATAGTTAATGTTGTTTGAACCCTTTTGTGTTACTTTTTAAAATAAGTTTACTAGTTTTGAAATTGTCATTGTTGGCGCACCCCAATGAATGAGACAGGACACCATAGTATGGATTTAACAAAGCCACACCCTTTATTGATCCAAATCAATCAAATTGAATAGGTGAGGGGGTGACATCGCCTATTGCGATTCAGGGTCCAGTATCAAACAGTAACTCATTTCAAACTTTAAACTGCAGGGAAGGTCTCGATGTACCCTCGATAACCTCCCCACAACAATAACGTCTCCCCATCGTCCAGCGCTTACTGCGCGGCCAACGGGGACTTAATCCTTTTGAACTATGAGTAAGGATTTTGGGTGCCTGCCATTGGGGGGCCATACAATGCCCTACCACCATTGCAAGTCACCCATTCCCAGGGAAAGCCACGCTACGCATGCCACACCCTGCAATTATGTTTGAGCATGCCTTCCCCATCTCTTAAGGAGATGACCCCTATGTTCACTTACCCTATCA
>QEPC01009717.1:1091275-1130936 GCA_003113815.1 Sphenodon punctatus
CTGGGCGCGGGCGTGCACCTTTGGCTTGTGGCTATGGGGTGGGGCCCTGCTCACCTGGAGGGGCTTTCTGGGCGCTGCAATGCCTGCTGGGGGCTTCTGGGCGCTGCAATGCCTGCTGGGGGCTTTCTGGGCGCTGCAATGCCCTATTCTAAATGAGTGTGATCCATAGTCTCCTGGTGATATATGCAGACAGGACAGTGCTGACCGTAGTACTGACACAAACTGGCGTCTAGTAGCCGGTAGCCCATTCCCATGGCAGAAGAATATTCCAGCATTTGGTGGTCGTAGCTGCAAATACCGCTGGACCGCCAGGATCGGGCATAGTCTATCGTCTCCTGCTCTGGCTAACTTCACTAATTGTCCCCTACCCCTCTGATCTGTTTTTGACCTTCGTAGCCGTAGGATGAGTTCCTGCGTGCCTACATGCACATCCCCTACTGCTAATTCCCTACCCGACCTGTCCCTAGCTGACTCATTTACCAGTTCGCTAATCCTAAAAGCCCCCAAAAATGCTATTTTGAACAGTGCTGCAAACATACATATTTCGAACTCATTATAACAAACCTGGTGAAGTACACCAACAATGCTAACTAACAGTGAGGGGGTGATGGGTAACCTGCCATCAGGATTGGGTGGCTGCTCCCAGGTCCATGCCTCTAATAATCTGCGGGCGAAAAAACCTCTATCCGGTGCCTGCTGCCCCGCAAGTTGGCTCATAAAACGTATTGCAGACAGTTCGCCAGTAATAGTACGTGCTGCCAATCCTTCCCTTCTCAATGCCATAGCGAACTGTAACACCTGAGCCTCATGGATCGGGAAACCCATGCTCCATCCCTGATGTGCGCGAAAACGTTGAAATGCTTGAAACGCGTTGGTGTAAGCTGCTCTGGTCCAAACAGCCAAAGAGCCCTGTACCTCGGAGCAGAGCTCTACAATCCAAGGTTCCACATTGCCACAGACATGGGCTCCGGGATCCGGTTGGCCTGAGGTGCCAGTAAATGAAAGCGTTCCATCTGGAATCAAGAAAGAGCATCCGCGATCTCATTCTCGAGTCCAGGCACGTGTTTGGCATGAAATAAGATGTTATACCGAAGGCAGGTGATAACCAAATCCCGGACGAGCCCCATGACCCGCTGCGAACGTGATGAGAGTGTGTTAATTATGTGAACCACTGCCTGGTTATCGCACCAGAACAGCACCGCTCTGTTTGCAAACTGAGCGTGCTACAATTCAACTACCACCACAATAGGGAATAGTTCAAGGAATGTAAGGTCCCTTGTGATGCCTCGGGCAATCCATTCCTGAGGCCAGGTGGCCGAGCACCACTTGCCCTTAAAATATACCCCAAATCCCAGAGAGCCAGCTGCGTCCGAATGGAGCTGCAGCTCGGCTGCCAGCAGGAGCTGTTCTCTCCATACACTAACCCCATTGAATTGCTCCAGAAATTTGCCCCAAATCTTCTTTCATATCCTTATTCACTCTTATGTGGTAATGGGGCAAGGGGTCCCCAGCAAGTTTGTTATACAGACGGGACATGAATGCCCTACCTGGCGCTATGACCCTGCATGCAAAATTTAAACTCTCCACCAGTGACTGGAGCTGTCTGACCGTGATTTTTCTCGCAACCATGCACTCCTTCAGCTTGATGATTAATGTCCCAATCTTTTCTGGAGGTAAACGCGATACCCCAGCCGTGGTATCCAGCTCTATCCCCAAGTATGTAAGAACTGTGCTAGGTTCCTCCGTCTTTTCTTCTGCCAATGGGATGCCCAAATGTCCTGCCACCTCTTGAAACTTAACAACTAATTTAGCACAGTTGTCTGTGCCGACTCAGAGGAAGTCTGTGCTGATGAAGAGGCTGAGGTCCAGTTTGCCCAATTTCTATCTGCCCTGGGCCTCTTGTACTTTTCCTTTTCTTTTCGCTCATCCTCTTCTCCAGGATCCACTATGGGATCACTGAAAAGGAGTGCAAACAGATCCACATAATCCCCTCTCCAGATTTTTTCCCTCGTGGCAGGCAGCAGGTGCTCGCCTATTAGGGTGGATAAATCTGCATAGGCACCCCCCAAAGGGGCTACCTGTCGAGATCTCCCTTCCAACTGCTCCCCCTGGCTCCGGGATTCCTGGGACCAGACCTGCAGTGCCTGATGTGGTTGTGGAAGGCCTTGTTCTACGCCTGCACTATCCATTCTTACTGGGGGCCGTGCTGCTCCGGACCCTGTCATAACTGGTGGAGCAACATGCACCCAACTCCCGTTCCACCAGAGGTATTGGGGGGGCACTTTGCTGTTGTGTTTCTCAGCCCCATACCACTAGTGTTCCCTGTTTGAGTTCCATCCCAGGGGCCCCCCTGCCTTGCCTCAGAAGGGTATGTGCTCCCCCCATTCCCTGCAGTGTGGTGAGTAAAAGGGGGCATATTCCCCCCCATACCCCATACGCCCTGACTGTTACTGTGGGCCAATGGGGACCCTTCCTCCCCCCAAACCGTACCTGTCGCAACCCTGGGGTTCCGCATCGGTGACACGCCCCTCGCATTCCTCTCAGCGAGGACCCGCTCCAATGCAGCTATCCTCTCCAAGATTTGCAGTTCATCCAATCCTGAGCCCTCTCCTCCTTCGTTCCCTGCTGGCCTGAAATTAGACTGCAAAGGGGGGTGGGGACCCCTCCTTGCCTTTCATTACTCTCACCCGCACCCCTCCTTCCTGGCCCGGCTCCATCTCTAACAGCCTGTGGAGGAGGGGGGTTTGGGGGGTAGCAATCCCTTCTTGCCCCACTCTGTCGGGGTGCCGGGGGAAATTCTGCTGCAAAACGGGCGGGGGGAACTATGGGCCTGGTACCCCTCCGAAGGGGGGCTGTCCCTCCTTGGTCTGCTTCATACTCCCTCTGCTCCCCTCCCCCCCACGCTTGCTTCATACTCGAAGTCTCTGGTTAAGGCCTCTATGACTGGAGCTGGGGGAGAGGTATGCAGAGCAGTACCAACCCCTGTCTAGCCCCCCACCATGCTCATCCCAGAGGGGCCAGGCTGTGGGGACTCACTTCCCCGTCTGTAACCCGGCTCCTCACCCGGTGGCCTCTCCTCTGTTGCTCTGGGCCCAGCGCCAAACAATAGGGCCTTGCAAGCAGCGAGGCGCTCCAATGCAGTCCCTGTCCCTGAAGGGGGGGCTGAGCTGACCCCCTTCCTTTTCCTCTTACCGCCCGGGCCCCCGGGCCCCACATTCTGCGGGTCACTCCCGCTCGCAAGCTCCTCTGCCCCTTCTCCTGCTTCAGGCTGGGCCTCACTCCCAGCCCTCCTTGCTGCTCCAGGTCTGGGGCCACGCTTCTTAGTGTGCCCCATGCTTCCAATTTAGCCATGCAGAAAACAGCCGGCCGACACATGCTCTTCACTTGGCGCGGGAGGCCGATGCTGCTCCGTTCCGTGCTCGTCCTGGACTGAGCAGGGAACGCGTTGCTGGTGCTGCTGTCCACCACGTGGATCCAGCAGCCAATCAGGGAGGAAGTTCTTTGCGCGCTCAGTCAGACCGTGCATCTATGCGCTGCAGGCAGCGCTTCCAGGAGGCTCGTTTGCGTCCCTGCCCATTCACTGCAGGAGCGGGGGGCGCGACAACCGCCCCGCCACCATTATCAGGCGGAGGGCAATTGTTTACTGGATCTGCATCAGGGTACACAAGTACCCCCACAAGTCTACTAACATTGCTTTTTTCATGGGAATACACTAGGGTTAAGCTTGTCAATATAGGCTCAGTGTTTGTTCAGAAGTTGCATAACAGGAACTTAATGTAATACAAGCTCTACTTATAGTTCCTTTGACTCATAATATTACCCAGAATTGATAATAAACCATAAACCATAATAATAATAAATACTACAGAAGGTGGAAGGCAAAAATCATAACACAGTATCAGTAAACTGATTGATTACTTAGATTGATTAGATCTAATATATATCACAAAGTAATAGGCAAAAAACCAATGCAATATCAACCATTCATTTAAACATCAACAATAGCAAACTGTGTTGAAATGAAACTAATCAGTAGCTAACACTTTTGACATGATCTGCATCATACTGAAAATTCAAGGATTTGAAAAGTATTCCTTACTGAAAAAAGTCTGTTCCTCAAGTCCTACATTGCTTCATGATAGAACATATAAAGACTTGAGGAACAGTCTGCGCTGGCTCCAAAGTGCGATGGCAGTGATTGCTCACCCTGGGGTGCATGGGGATCGAGCCTGCCATAGCTCGTGTGGAGGCACCCTATATCAAAATGCGTTGACTACTGATTAGCTCCATTTCAAAACAGTTTGCTATTATTGTTGATGTTTTTAAGGGACTTTTGAGATTGCATTACGTTTTCTTTTGCCTATTATGCTTTGTGCTATTTATTAGATTGTCAATCAATCAATTTGTTCTTGGATGGTTCCACTCATTCCTGGCCGATAGAACTCAGCATGTAGTCCTGGGTGAGTGTTCATCTTCCCTCCGGGATCTCACATGTGAATTCCCACAGAGTTCTATTCTGTCCCCTCTCCTGTTCAACGTATATATGCAGTCGCTGGGTGAGTCTGTGAGAGAATTTGGAGTGGGGTGTCATCAATATGCTGACGACACCCAGCTATACCTCCCATTTTCATCTGACCCAGACCCTGCAGTCTCAGTGCTTACTCGGTGCCTGGCTGCGGTCGGTGATTGGATGAGGACGAGTCGCCTTAAGCTGAATCCTGACAAGATGGAGGTGATGCTGGTGGGTAAGGATGTGTGTGTGGAGGTCCCCATCATTGATGGGGTGCATCCAACTCTGGTCCCGCAAGTTTGGAGCCTGGGGGTTCTCCTCGACTCGCAACTCTGTCTGGATGCCCAGATGGTGGCTGTAGTGAGGAGTGCCTTTAGTAAGTTACATCTGGTCTATTGTCTTTGACCATATATATCAGGCCTCGATCTTGCCACAATCATCCATGCATTTATGGTCTCTCTGGGAGACAGAGAACAACTATGAGAAGGGACAGGTACTTAGTTCCTGTCCCTTGCACAGGCCCCCAAGCAGGTGATGCAGAGATCAAGATCGGAGGAGCCCCTGGTCTGGAATTGTTGATGCTGAATGCAAGGTCAGCCAGTAATAAATCAACGTCGATCCGGGAGTTGATCTTGGATCTATTGGCCAACCTCATATGTATTACAGAGACCTGGCTGGACAGTGAGTCAGAGCTGATATTGGCTCACCTTGTTCCAGCCAGGTGCTCTGTGCAGCACCAGCCCAAATCAGAGGGGCAGGGAGGCGGTGTAGCTGTTGTTTTTAAGGACACTTGGTCTGTGAGGCAGTATCCTGTGCAGACCATCTTGGGCATGGAGGGGGTCCACCTTGTGATCGATTTGGCAGGAGACAGATTAGGGCTGCTTTTGGTATACCGTTCACCTACCTGTACCATGGCATCCCTACAAGCTCTAGTGATATTGGTATCGGAGGTGGTCTTGCGGTCCCCGAAGACTTTGGTCCTGTGGGACTTCAGTATCCACACCAATGCCAATTTATGGGGAGTAGAGTATGAGTTCATGGACGCCATGACAACCATGGGGCTGTCTCAGAGGGTTAAGGGCCCGACACATGAGGGGGGAAATACCCATGACCTGATATTCTGCACCAGCCTTGAGGCGGGGGATCCGGTGGGGGGGGGGGATTTAGTAGCTTTACCCCTGTTGTAGATGGATCATTATCTTCTCTGGATCAGTCTCCTGGCGCATGTCTGCCCCTGGAAAGGTGCAGGACCAGTTCGTTGGGTCCACCTCCAGAGACTTATGGAACCAGAGAGGTTCCGGAATGCTTTAGGGGGAAATGCCTTCCGACCTTGATGATCGTTCACTCGTTGCCCTCGTTGCCTTCTGGAACAGCTTGTTGGCTGCGGCTATCGACCGAATGACTCCCAAGCGTCCACTTCCAGAAATCAGACAGTGGGGGTCGCTGTGGTTCATGGAGGACCTGCACCGGATGAAGCAAGATGGATGGCGGTTGGAGCGATGGTGGCGCCGAACTCATGCTGAAGCTGACCTATTGCAGCATAAAGCTAGTTTAAGAGCTTATGCTGTTGCAGTGTGGGCATCAAAGAAAGAGTTCTTTACTGCCCTCATTGCATCTTCAAAGTCACATCCAGCGGAGCTTTTCTGGGTGGTGCAGAGGCTGGTCAGTCCGGCCTCTCTCTGCCTGGAACTGGAATTTTCCAGTGCTCACTGTGACATGTTTGCTGACTTCTTTGCAGATAAAATCTCCCAGATTCACCACCACCTCAATGCTGCGCTCATGACAGTGGGTGAATCAGAGCTACGGGAAGCCCGGCCATGTCTGTTGTTGTGAGATCAGTTTCAGTGGGTATCGCCCGCTGACGCGGCGGACGTCATTCCTTGGGATCGTTCCGGCCACCTGTTGTGAATTAGATCTGTGCCTGTCCTGGATGGTGAAGACCAGCCGCGAGACACTAGGGCCATTGCTGGCGGGGGTGGTCAATGCCTCCCTTAGGATGCTGAGCCATCTCAAAGAGGTGGTGGTGCAGCCTCTGCTCAAGAAGCCATCTTTGGACGTTGATTCCCTGGCCAGCTATCGGCTAGTCTCTAACCTTCTCTTTTTAGGAAAGGTTATTGACTGGGTGGTGGCCTGGCAGTTACAGGGGCATCTGGACCGGGTCGGTTTTCTTGATCCCTCATAGTCTGATTTTTGCCCCGGGTTTCACACAGAGACTGCACTTGTGACCTTGGTCGATGACCTATGCCGTGAATTGGATCAGGGCAGATCCTCAATTTTGATCTTACTGGATCTGTTGGTGGCGTTTGATACCATTGATCACGAGATGTTGGTGGTGAGGCTGCGGGACTGGGCCGGGGTGAGTGGAATTGTTCTTGAATGGTTCCACTCTTTCCTGGCATGGAGAACTCAGTGGGTGGTTCTTGGGGAATGTACGTCATCTCCCTGTAATCTCATGTTTGGAGTCCCGCAGGGTTCTATTCTGTCCCTGCTCCTGTTCAACGTGTATATGCAAACTTTGGGTTAGGTCATGAGAGGGTTTGGCATGTGATGTCATCAGAACGCCAATGATACACAACTCTACCTTTCGTTTTCTGGAGACCCAGCCCCGGCAGTGCCTGGCAGCTTTGGGGGACTGGATGAGGACAAACTGTCTGAGGCTGAATCCTGACAAGACAGAGGTGATGTTGGTGGGTACGGCTGAGGGGGGTGGCTCCCATCATCAGCGAGGTCTGCCCCCCCTGGCCACTCAGGATCATAGCCTGGGGGTGCTCCTCGACCCGCAGCTCTGTTTGGATTGTCAGGTGGAAACTGAGGTGAGGGGAGCATTTCGCCACTTACATCTGGTGCGACGGCTGTGACCGTATGTCTCAGGCTCGGATCTGGCCACCATCATCCATGCTTTCATTACCTCTCGACTGGACTACTGTAACATGCTCTATGTGGGGCTACCGTTGACGACGGTCTGGAGGTTGCAGCTCGTGCAGAGCATGGTGGCTCATCTCCTAACAGGGACGGGCCACCACGAACACATTACACCTGTGCTCCGTACTCTCCATTGGCTGCCTATTGTCTTCTGGGCCCAATTCAGGGTGTTGGTTATGACCTACAAAGCCCTAAACGGCTTGGGTCCTGCTTACCTGTGAGACCGCCTCTGGCCCGGGTCATTTTGTGGCCCTTGTGGTCGGCCGGGGGCACCCGACTCGAAGTGCCCTGCGTACGCTGGGTGGCGATGGCAGAGAGGGCGTTCTCGGTGGCCACACCTCGGCTGTGGAACTCCCTCCCATTGGAGACCCGTCTGTCCCCAGACCTCCCCTCTTTCTGTAGATGTTGTAAGGCCTGGTTGTTCCACTGGACCTTCGGGAAGGGGAGTGGGGAGGGTGAGGGAAGGGGAGGGGTTTTATTTTGCCTTAACTGCTGCCAAATTTTATGATGTATATTTTATGTATTTTAGATGGTTTTATTGTTTGTTGTTTTTATGTTGTGCGCCGCCCAAAGCTGCTAGTGTGCAGGAGGATGCAGGATATAATTTTTGTATAAATAAATAAAATAAATGTATCACCTCACAGCTTGACTACTGCAACGCGCTCTATGTGGGGCTACCCCTGATAATAAAATGGAGACTTCATCTGGTGAAGAATGCAGCAACCTGCCTCCTCAAGGGGAACAGGCCACCGGGAGCACATTACACCAGTGCTCCGTTTTCTGCACTGGCTGCCGATAGTCATCTGGGTTCACTTCAAGGTGTTGGTTTTAACCTTTAAAGCCCTACACGATCTGGCCCTGTCAATCTGCGGGAACGCCTCACATCTCGTGTTCTTGATCAGCCCCTGCGGTGTTCCAAGGGTGCCCAGTTGGAGGTCCCCGAGGTTTCCTGGGTGGGACCATATTTGAAAGGGCATTCTTGGTGGCAACACCTCAACTCTGGAACTTCCTCCTGGCAGAGATTTGACTCTCCCGGGACCTCCCCATGTTTCGACCTGGCTTTTTCGTCAGGCATTCACTGGGGGGGATGGAGGAAGGAGGGTTTAAGTTGGGTTTTATTTGAGTTTTAATGTTTATTTTATTCTAATATTTTATATGTTGTTGTACACCGCCCTGAGTCACTGTATAGCGAGTAGGTCAGTATAGAAATACTGAAATAAATAAATTTATTGATATTGTGTTATGATTTTTGCCTATCATCTTTTGTAGTATTTATTCAATTATTGATTTATTATTGTGATTTATAGTCCTTCTGGTTTATTATCAATTCTGCTTCTGATAGTACTACTTTTCAGGACCTTGTTGTATTGTTCCTTCATAAACTTACTCAAAATAGCCTAAGTATTTAAACTCCATTGACTTGACCATTTCTAGGACAGGCTCTAAGTTTAAAAAGCAAGGAACCATTTCTCATATGCTGGCAAGACAGGCTGTCTGATGCTCCTTTTCACATGCTGGTGAAAGCAAGCTGTGGTCTCTTTCCTTCCTAAAAATCTTGTATGTCTTAAAAAGCCAGAAAAACTCTCATTTGGTTAATGAGCAACCTCTCTGTTCCCCCTCTGCCCCCCCCCAAAAAAAACCCAGCTTTCTTCGTTCCTTTCTGCAAGAAGCCTCTCTGAGTCTCTTGAGTAAGTTCCTTTGCACTTCAAAAGAATAGCAACTGTTGTGATCGTTTTATGTGTTTACCTTGATGACCTACCTGCTTGAGTTTAGTTGCCTTTGTGTTGCACCTACAGTTCACATTTTATACTTTTCTGAGCATATATTGTGAAAATACAGAAATACTGTTCATCATAACCATACCATTAATCATAACTCATACATCTTGGTGACACCATCAGCAGACACCACAGATCCTGTGAGAAATAACTAGAACTAACCAGGTTGAGGCCCGGTACCTACACACCATTTCTGTGCCCAGTAACCACCCTGTTTCCTGGCAGTGCAACTGTGTTGGAGGGACAGTCTGGAATGCACAGGAAGCTCCACAGTCAGGGTGATACAGCCTCCAGTTGGGAAACCTCTTCTCAGAAAACAACATTGGGTGATTTCAGACGTGATGGGGCTGCTGGTGGCCCCGTCACGGAATCACCGGGTGATTCCCCGCCGGGATCACACCGGCATGTCGAACAGATGTGCCGGCTGATCCCAGCGGTGAATCGGGGAGGGGGTGGGGCCATGCGGTGCAATGTGTGGCCGCACGGCCCGCCCCCCCACGCTCCCTCACTACCCGCCCTCCTGGGAGACTGGTGGGCACCGCAGCCAATGCAGCTGCAGCGCCCGCCTGCATTGACCACAGCCCAGAATTCCGTCACAGATTCTGGGCCATGGTAGCCATCCAGACGGGATGGGCCCTTTCATTGTGACGGGGAATCACATTCACCACGCGATCGGGGCCAGCCCCACCGGGACCGCCGATTGCGTGGTGGATGTGATTCCCCGCCGCGATTGATGGAGGTGAACATCTGGGGGGAACTTCCGTTCCCCCCAACAGACGTGACGAGACCTTGCTCACCTGGACCCATCTGACCTCTCTAGTTACAGGCCAGTCTCCCTCCTTCCCTTTGCCTCGAAGCTTCTGGAATGTGTCATCTACTCCCGCTGCCTGGACCTCCTCTCTGCCAACTCCTCCCTGGACCCTCTCCAGTCCGACTTCTGCCCCCTCCACTCTACTGAAACTTCCCTGGCCAAAATCACCAATGATCTACTTGTCACTAAATCTAAGCACCACTACTCCATTCTTGTCCTCCTTGACCTCTCTGCTGCTTTTGACACTGTCGATCACTCGCTCCTCTTGGACTCGCTTTACTCTTTGGGCTTCCGCAGCTCTGTCCTTGACTGGTTCTCTTCCTACCTCTCTGACCACTCCTTTAATGTCTCCCTCCCTGAGTCAACCTCCCCCTCCCTTCCCCTTTCGGTTGGGGTCCCCCAAGGTTCTGTCCTTGGCCCTCTCCTCTTCTCTATCTACATCCTGTCCCTTGGCAAAATTATTGCCTCCCACGGATTCCATACCATCTCTACGCTGATGACACCCAACTCTATCTCTCTACCCCCTCTCTCTCTTCATCTATCCACTCACGCCTCGTTGACTGCCTCTCTGATATCTCCGCCTGGATGTCCCAACGTCAACTCAAGCTCAACATGACCAAGACCGAACTCCTCATCTTTCCTCCCTCCCCTTCCTCTCCCTCTTACCTGACCATCTGCATCGATGGGGTCACCATCCATCCTGTTCTCCAAGCCCGCAGCTTGGGCTTCAACTTGGACACGCACCTCTCTTTTAAACCTTACATTGACTCTGTGGCCAAATCCTGCCGATTCGCTCTCCACAACATTGCCCGCATCCGCCCCTTTCTCTCTATCTCCTCGACCAAAATCCTTGTTCATGCCATGGTTATCTCTCGCCTTGACTACTGCAACCTCCTACTTGCTGGCCTCCCTCGCTGTCACCTGTCCCCCCTTATCGCAATCCAAAACTCCGCTGCCAAGGTCATTCACTCTGCCCATCGCTTCGACCATGTGCAACCTCTCCTCCTCTCCCTTCACTGGGTCACCTTTCCTGAACGTATCCTGTTTAAACTCCTGGTTTTCACGTTCAAATTGCTCCACGACCAAGCTCCCCCTTACCTCTCGGACCTAATTTCCCTACGCGCTCCTGCACGCGCTCTCCGCTCTTCCTCTGTCCCCTCCCTCACTCTCCCTCATTTCTCCTGCTCGCCTAACCGCCTTCGACCCTTCTCCCTCGCTGCCCCCCATGCCTGGAACTCCCTCCCTGCCCACATCTGCCTTGCCTCCTCCCTCCGCTCCTTCAAATCCCTCCTCAAAACCCACCTTTTCCTTGCTGCCTTTCCCAATGCCTGCTAGTCTTTCTCCTTACTCTTACTGTCAGCCCTCCTCTGCTGACTGCTGCCACTAACCTCTCTGTAAACCAAGCCAAGCATACGCACCTGAGTCTTTGCATCTGCTTGAATGTTTGTTTCTCTTCTCCCCTGTCTCTCCCACTGTCCCCTCTCCCTGTCTCCCCACATTTTTGTCTTTTAGATTGTAAGCCACAGGCAGGGACCACATCTAATTCTATGTTCTGTACAGCACCAGGCCACACGACTGGCGCTATATAAATGTTTATAATAATAATACATAATCTGGCCTCATTGCAGTTCGGGAATGGAAAGCAATATGAGGGTTATGTTCTGCCAGAGGTAAGATCAATGGAGTTACCATTGCCATAAAGCGTCATGTTACACCCAAATGGAAATATAATCAAAACATTATGTTTCAGTTTCCATAGCAGAGTGATCTACATCATATTTTTGTTTGTTTTGCTTTCATTCCAGTTCAAAAGTATTTTTTTTTAAAATTCTCTGCAGAAGAAAAAATTCAAAATTTATTTTTTCATCTGGATTCTGGAGAAACCCCCCACCCCTTCCTCTTCCCAATAAAATATTGACATATCCTGCAGGTTAGACAGTCCCATTTATTTTAGTAGCTCTAATTTGAGTGTGAATTTGTGAATCTTTACAGTGCTTGCTTTTGGAATGGGCAATGACAAACTCATCAATATAAACATCCAGCTGGTTAGATGGCTATAAACATTTATGCAAAACTTAACTATTTAAGCTGTATAATATATGTTTTATCTAGAGTGAGATAAAATATCTTATAATGTGTTCACATATAGAAAAGTTGTATTTTTTTTAATTTGCGAGATGACTGGAGAGTCGTAATAGTGAAGTTGTTGGAGTCTGCAAATAATGGCCCGATTCATGCACATGTACCAAACCTATGCACACAGTGTGTGTGCATAGTGCCCTAGTTAAAGCCCTATGCCTCCTGAATACACCGCCACTTACATCCTCCACTGCACTCTGGGGGACTTTGGCTGGGGCACTATGTGAATGCACACTGTGGGGGTTAATACACAGCCTGGGAACCCACTGGAGCTCCCACAGAGAGCTCCATGCAGCTCCCACAGAGCCACCTTTCGCAGGTCCTACATGGGGAGCTCAACAAATGGTCAGGTGTTCCTCCCTATTTCAGTCTGCCCTCACACTGACCCTCACCTCTTTCTCCACTGAGTTGTGGTTGCTCTTGTGATGCTGTAGGCTGTGCCCATACCTTTGTGGTGCAGAATGCACATGGAGACTGTGCACGCTTCAACAGAAGGGCAGTGGCCCCATGGGTACCCGTTGAAGGGTACCCATGGTTTTACTAGAGTTTGCCCAGTTTTGCCAGAATTTGCCTGCACAGTGGGCTCCACATTTCCTGGACTGATGCCGTGTGGAGCAGCCCCAGGGTGAACATCTGGTAGCCACAGGATAGGCAAGCAGGTGAATCTGGGGCTAATGGGGACAAATGTGGGGAAATGTCTCATTCGTAAACACTCTGTTTGGTCCACGAGTGTGCCCGGAGCTTGGACTGGAGCCACTGGCCCCAATCCCATGGTTTGTGGATTGTGCAGGACCCTCACACATCCACACGCAACTTCCGTGTGGGGATCCATGGGGCCATAGGATTGCAGCCAGTGTTCTTTACATTTCATATGGGCAGAAGAATGAAGAAGGCACAATGGAAGTGTGAAATAAATGAAAATTGCTCCTTTTACACATCTTGACCATTTATGTCATTTCTATTATTCAATGCACTCAGAAGTTAGTTCAATCAAGCTCCAGTCCTGTGTTTGCTGCTTTGTGGACATTTAAGACCTGAACTTATTGGAGTGACTAAAAATCTTTTTTATTGACTTCAGCAAGCAGTTAGACCCTTAATGGCTTTCCATTGATGCTAAATTGTTTATTATTTAACAAATAAATAGCTCCATGAGACAGTTTAAAGTGTATAATTTAAGTACTGTATAATGTGGTATGTATGTGTGTAAACATTTATATATTTGAGCATTTAAATGTATATTATCTGTTTGACAGACTTGAATCAAAGGAGCCTTTGCTGTCTGTTGGGTGAGTATGTATCTATTTTTAAGCAATGTACAATATCCTTGACCTCGTACAACCCCACAGACTATACAAATATTCTTTAGAAATGCTAAGGTCCATTTTGTAAATAGATATTATTCATTATATACCCCACAGTGGGAATGCCCACCAGTGTCTCCCCCCCCCCGTCCACCGTCCCGCAGCAACCTGATCTGCTGCACCTCCTCCAATTTACTCCTGCACAGAGCAGGAGTACGGCTGGCGCAGCCATAGGGAAACAGGTGGGAGGTCACCTTAAGTCTCAGGAGCCACTGCACACCCAGCTCACACCCACACTGCACACGAACTCCACAGCACGCACCCAGAGCATGGGAGTCCTGGACCCTCTTCAGCAAGACCCTGCCCCTCCCGCACCTCTCCATGTGCTGCAATACTGGGATGGGAGTACACGGGGAACTAGCTGGGGCTCTCTGCTCTGAGGTGTGGGGTTTGGGGGCTGGCCGGGCGGGGGTGCAGTGGCTCGAGAAACTCCAGGAGAGCCCCGCCTGCCCCATTCCTGCTGCTCTGCACCTTTGCTCCACCTGTCTTCTGTGTTGGAGTGGAGCTGGATGTGGCACTGTAGCCACCGGTGCCCCAGTGTCATCTGCCGGTGCTGTTTCCCCCAGTGCTGCATCATAGCTGGATCATGCTCTGAAAATTTACAAAATGAAAATAATTATTCATTCAGATTCATTGAGCATAAAATATTAGCCTTCCAACCCGCATTATGAATTGCACTTTCATTGGTATGGATATGATGAGATTAGGCTGGAAATTGCAAATAAAAATGAATTTTAGAAAATGTAGCATGTTTGCAACTGGAAAATTTGTAAAATTGATTTTTGACAGATATCAAAGAATGTCATTTTGAAATTTTTCACTAATTTCTTGGGTTTGGGAAATTTGGACCAAAGTAAAAAATGGAAAGCCTGCTCTACGTTGACCCTGTCTGGAGTGGTGGGGGACCCAGGGTGCCAGGGCGACCATCACCGGCCACCATGGCTGCCTGTCAGCAGGGAGGGTGGGCTGCTCCATGCAGCACGGGGCTAGGGCTGTGCTGACACATGTCTGTGCGTCTCCCCGCCTCTTCCCCAGCCCGGCCACGGTCACATTTGTTCAGCAGCTGGGCCAAATCCCAGCTGTAGTGACGGCTCCCACTACTGCTTGGGTAAGTCCATGGCAGCGGTGGGAGTTGTCACATCTGAAAACATCCTTTGAGAGCTTCAGTCCTGATTGGCTACGGGTGTTATCGTTAGCTTAATTGGTTCTGGCACTGCTGCCCATTGCAAGATCCTTAATTTAGTTTGTTGGTTCTAACGTACCCTGCTACGGTATACTTTTAAAGCATTTCAGTGACTACACATCTTTCTTAGTAGCTTTTCACAAGGTTTAAAGCTTTAATATCATCTCTTGCTTTCTGTCAGGTTAATTAAGATTCTGAAATAATCACCTCACCACCAGCAGCACTAGCTATTGCCTGATTCATAAGGAGCTCTTTCCTTGAAAATGTTCCTGAGAATTTGAGATTCCATAGGCATAAAGAATGAAGCCCATTTCCAACTAATCTTTCTGTTAATGTGCCTAAAGATCCCTGTTTATTTATCATTATACTTAGCTGCAGTTAATGAACTATAATATAATAGTCCCTCTGACTATTTCTATTCAATATATATCTGCTTGGGTAATCCATTTGGTAAGGAGAGCTTTCTCTAATTCCATTAACTTTTATTAGCAAAAAAATTCATCAAATATACATCCTAATGAACTCTATTTTCCTCTGTCTGACCTTAAAATCATTAGCAACAATGCTATTCCTAAATGAGAAATCAATAGACCATAAGATCTCTCTTCTTTCTTCTGGTTATTTCTTTGCCCTTCTCTTTTCCTCTTTCTCCTTCGCTTCTCTCATTCAAGGCTACCTTTCAATATTGTTTTTCTAGAAGCAGGATACATGTAGCAACTTTATACTAATTGTATGTGACTCCGTAGCAGCTTAGTACTCTGTACAAAAGGATCTATATCCCACCAGTTCAAGAGATTTCCATACTCTATTATTTCTTTTAATTAGCCTTAAGCAGAAGCCTAGAAAGCCATCAGGTAAGAGACAGATACCCCAAACCACCTGCAGCCATCAGTTATGTTTAATTTCTCTTCTGATGCGGAGAATTACCACCATGTTTTGGGTGCCTTATAAGGACAAGTCCTCTTTGAGACTCTGGGTGCTTTAGCATGTTACTTTATTTATGTAGTTATCTGCCCAAACCTGCATTGCTCTTTCTTTACGTGAACTTACAAACATGGGTCTGGCTACATCACAAACGCATGGTAGCTGTGCCCTGTAAAATTGGAGAGATTACACCCAGGTAGATACTGTAATGTGTGAATGAATGCACTAATCAACTTCTAACATACAGAATAGCCCTGTACTACACCACCATTTAGTGCATGCACAGTGACCTTTTTTAAACAAGACGGGCCCACGCAAATCCACTGCATGGGCATGCGTAGACGCAGCCCATGTGACTGCCATGGTGGGTGGGTGGGGGTGCATGTGCACTCCCACGGTACACCCATCTCCATCCATAACCCATGCATGGAACAATTGGCCAGAACGGCAATTGCTCTGTGTGTGGAGTTGGGTGTGCGCCCGTGTACTGCCACTGCCACCACCACTCCCACACTGGCATGCACACCTATTCCACACCCCGCCCCCACCCTGCACTGTGCCCCATTTAAAAAGGGCCAGTAAGGGAGCAAAACCAATTTTGATCTCCAGTGAAATACAGACCACATCATATTCTGGTTCACATTTTGCCAGAACCATCAAAAATGGAATCGGTGCTGGAATTTCATTTCAACCCTGCTGAAATGAAATGAATTTCAGCCCTGCTGAGTACTGGACAAAGACAAAGGAAGATAGAGCCCCAGACACATTTAATCCTTAGTTTCTAATTCTGAAAGCCAGATTTAACTTTTTCAATAGAAATTGAAATGTAAAATAAGCCCAGTACCTAAAATACTTTCAACAGCTGTGACCAAAGGAGATAGGAGAAAGTTCCAAAACTGGACTGCTCTTAAAATGTAATTGTCTTTAAAATAAATAACCTAGAAATGCCTGATCAGTACTTCCGGTTTAACTATTCTACCTTGAAGTCATTACAACAATCCAAGACAATGCTGTAATGTGTAGTATCCAGCAGGTGGGAAAAGTTTCCTTTGAAGACTGGTTACCCACGATCACAAGAGCACTCAGCAAGTGTTCCTACTTCAAAAGAACACACCATGGTTTTGCTTCACATAAGCCTCTGTGTGCATCTTACATCAGAGATGGCTGAAGTGCTTTCATGTTACTTTTACTTAAGAAGCTGAATCAAGAACATTGAAACCAATTCCAATTTAGGTTCAGAAGAACATCTGCCTCTGAAGAACTGATTAGTAGGGCAGCCAAATGACCATGATGCTCAAAGAAGAAAGATCTTAGTAGGGGTTCTATCAGTGTGAGGAAAAGAATATCAGTCACAGATATAACTAAGAGCCTTCTGATATTATTATTATGCATTTATATAGTGCCAGCAAGGTACCTGGCACTTTACAATTGAAAGAAAGAGACACGGTCCCTGTCCTAGAGGAGACATAAGCAATACAGCCTTCTGAGTTCCATTCTCTTGACAACGACCTGTGAAATTCCATTTCCTATGGGCATGAGCCTCCTTGTTAAGGGTCTTGAACTCACATCCCTGGGGCTCCTGGAGCAGTGGCTGGTCCTGCAGCATTAAAGCTCTATCACTCCTCTGACCCAGTCACTCCAGCAAGGGGGCTTGCTTGACCCCGCTTGACTTTGTTTGCTTGACCCCTTGCTTTGCACCCTGACAAATCTGGGGTGCCCAAATCGACCCAGCCTCATTCAGGCACCATTGATGCCTGAACAGGACCCGACAGGCTGCTTGAACACACCAGCTGGCCTTTGAAAGTGACAGGCCCCAGCCAGGACCACTGCAGAGCCCAGCTCCACAGGCTTCTCAGATGGAGCTTGTCTGTTTCAAAGGCTGCTTTCTCCACCAACAACACATACACACACACACACACACACACACCACAGTGCATCTCACCTGAGAGGTGATGTGCAAAGGGAAGCACCAACCAGCCACCTTTGAAAGTGACCTCTCAGATGCCGTGGGGGGGAAGTGCCAGCCACCTTTGAAAGTGACAAGACCTGACTAGGACCACCACGGAGCCGGATTCCATAGTGCTCTCAGCCAGTGCTTGTTAGTTTCAAAAGTGGCTTCCTAGCCACAGCACCTATCAAAACACTGTGTGGGGGAAGCCCTGACCTGTCTTTGAAACGGCCACGCCCTGGCTGGAGTGCTGTGGAGCTGGGCTCTGCAGCACTCCCATCTGGGGCTTGTCAGTTTCTCTGGGTAATGCTTGCATTTTCAGGCATCGGGCACCTGATTTTTCCTCGGGTAGCCTGTCAGGTGCCTGAAAATGCAGGCATTACCCACAGGTACTAATTTTAGCAGCTGATGTAACTCTAATCTCTAGCCATTACCACACCGCCGTCAATCTTCCTGGTTGGCTGCCAACCAGTATACAAGATTGGTTGGTAGCAGCAGGAAGCTGGATGGATCTTCAACTTTTCCTGTTCCTGTCCCCACCTTACTCCTATTCTTGGTGCTGTAGTCCTGCTTTGCCTCTTGTTCCAGCTTTGTCTTGCTTCTTGCACAGTTTCAGCCATGCATGCCTCATCCTTGCTTCCCTTCCAGCTCTTGCTCCCAGCCTTACCTTCTGACTTCCTTCTCCAGCCCCAAATCCTGACCCCACACCCTAACCACACTGTCCACCCATGGCCTGGACTCCCCTCACCCCCATGCCCCTACCTCCCCCTTTGGTTGAACAGTAGAATGTAGCTGTCATGGAAAGCTGAGGCACTGAAGGGAGAAATTAGTTTTATATGTGAAAATGAGGACAGTGAGTCTACACTGGACTTTGTGGTCAATGAGGAGCCAGTATAGAGTTATTTATTTTATTTTATTTTGTTGAATTTATATTCCGCCCTTCCTGTGGAGGCCCAGGACAACTATATATCAGGGTTATCTATTCCCACTGACTATTGAATCCTGAACACCCTCGTCTCTTTGCTTTTTGATACATAATATTTTTAACATAATAACTAGCATTTTCTTTTATTTTTAATTAGATGGCTTTGGGTTCAGAGTCAAAGTTTATTAGCTCACACCTTGCATCTTCAATGATGCTGTCATTGGCCTTGGACTAATGCTGTGGACAATGACACACACCTTGTCTTAGTGTTTAATCTCACAACAACTATACTCACTGCAGTTTACTCCTCATTAAAAAAAACACACAAAAAACAAACCAATTAAGACATGTTATGACACTAGGGAGGCATTTGAACTAAAAATGAGAAGGTTCAAAGAGTAGATTTAGTTTTTTCTGAACTAATCTTATTTTGGTGTTCTGGCTGCTTTCAAAGCAGCGTGAAATACAACCATAGCATGTTTTCACAATTTAATTAATATGACACAACTCCTTTTAGTCAAGCCAAGGGGGAAAGGATCAGTCCAGCAACAACTAGTTTTAGGGCCCAATCAAATAGTGATTGCTTGCTAATCACATTTGTTTTAATGAGAGCTTTTACTGAGTAATGTTTGTAGAACAAGGCTGAAAAACCATCTTGTATCCATAGTTTTCTGTGGTCTTCATCTCACCCTCCACTTGGACATTCCCCCTAGGTTGAAGCACTAAACAAGGACATTTAACTCTTCAGGTTGCATGTTTTTCCCAGTAGCAATGTCAAGCAGTTGCAAACTAGTATTTTAAACCCTCTTTCATTTAAAAAGTGCTGTTTTGTTCTGACAAACAACTCACCCCTTGTATTTCTGGGACAAGCTGGATTCAGGCCTTCTATGGTTTCAGTAGAAATAAAGATTTTGTAGGCCAAGACCTCATTTCCAGCTGGGCAAATCCTTTGATGTCAGTGGTTTTGCACAGATAAAACAGAATGAAACCTAATAAGGAAGTCTGCTAATTGCGTCCAAGTAGGAATAGTATTGGTTCATACTTTCCTTGGGCTGGAACAACTATTCAGAGCAATTTGAATATTTATCTGATTTCATGAATTTGAAATACGTACTGAAAACACAAAAGGACTGTGGAACTTTTAAATTGAATTTGATATTTCTTTATTTGATATTCATCATTCAATATTGAGATTGGTTGGTTGTGATCATATGGTCCAGAGCACATTGTTTAATTGGATGAGTGGATTTTAACAACTGACAATCCCAGACTAATAATTAACATATCAGACTAATCAAACTCAAACTTGTGCAGCTTTGTAAAGATTCAGCCTAATCAAGGATAATGAAATCAGTGTGTGAGTGAATATTCAAAGGTATTAAAATCTAATCAGAAGCTCTGTTAATAGAAAAGACTTCACACATTCAATTTGTGGACTGTATAATGGAGATTCACTTCAGCCCTACTTTCATAGGTGCCTTGGCTTTTTTTGTATTGAGTGTTAAAATATCTCAGGAATGTATTTGCCCCCATGGTCAGTAGATTTGACTTTTACTACAGCTTTCTTGTATAGGTGTCATTTCTTGTCCAGCCCCTTGTAAGTGTAGAATTAAAATTCCAGGTATGTTTCTAGAAGTAACGAGGGAACTAGATCAGTTTGTGAGAACTTAATTTATTTAGCAGTGGCTCCCTAACTGTTGTTAAATCAAACATTATTTAATAAGAGATGCCCTTGAAACTATACAGCCATTGCTACCATTAAAATACACTTTCTCATTTGACATAATTCAGTTCGTGTTTTTTCCCCGCTCTGCTGTCCTATGTAAGTCACAAATGCATAACAGTCTTTGAGATCTTTATCACAGTGGTTCCCAAGCCTTTTACCTTTGTACTCTTCATTTTGAGAGAGATCCTGTAGCCCCAGACAACAAAGTCAAGCAAAGTGCGTGAAACGTCATGACTGTATCCAGGGATGGTGTGACCTGTAGTTTGGGAAACTCTGTTCTCTCACAGTGAGTGAAAACGGAATTGCACCTTAACTCTGCTTTAACACCACTTTCAATTTCTTATGCATGTTACAGGGTAGCATAGGGCACCAATACAGCCCTGCAACATGCATAAGGAATGTTAAAGCAATGTTAAAATGGAGTTACGTGCATGTCTGTTTTCACCCAATGTGATCCCACAGCCCTTACTCACATGTAAATCACACATCCTGGAGACCAGTATCTTTCCAAGTGCACACAAACCACCTGTTTTTTTTCCTTCCGAGTACCTGCAGCAGATATGGTTTAGTCACCGGGGGCCTGATTCAGCAAAACATTTTTGTTTTCTGGCAAAATATAAGCAGAAGTTCAGAGATCAGAACTGGTTTGCAACAGAAAAAACAAGCTATTTAAAAAAAATAATTTGCAATTAATAAATTGACTAGCTGTACTGGGCTCTTTCTTATGGGATCAGGGAGACAAAAAATGGAAGTTCCACCATGCGGAATAGCAAACATGAAGGAAGCAGGAGAATCAGACTTCATTAACACGGTTCCCTGTCATCATCCTGCTAAGTCAAGCTGTTTTCATCCCCTCTGTATCAGTGGAGACATTTGATGAGTAGTGTGTAACGCTTTGTTTCATTACAAAATATGGGTTGTTCATAGTGGAAAGAACTCATTAAGAAAATCATAACTTAAGTCTGTGCTCAAATACTTCCTGGTTTCAGCCAGACCTCATCTAGACACCTGTAAGGAGACACATTTCATATTCTGGTTGATGCTTTATAGGCTATAAAACTGTTCTGCTGTGGGGAGCATTCATAGCTACATCACAGCTATGTAAGTCCAATATTGATGAGTAATGATAATGTGTTCTTGCTGGGAGAAAATGGAAAATGCTGAAGGTAAGATCAGCAAGCATGTCAAGAGAGAGACACTTAAACAGTTTCAATTCCTATGTGGAGTCTAGAGGATAGAGGACAATTTGCTGTAGGCAATTTGGAGAAGTAAATTACTATAGTATCTTAACTCAATGGCCTATATAAAAGCAACTATATTGTATGATGTGTCTACTGCTACAGTCTACTGTGTTTCAGCTGCTATAGTGATATAAATGACTTAATTTCAATTTTTCTAGATAGTTGTTAATACCAGGGTGTATATTAGTTCATTAATCTTTCCCTTCAATAATGTGTAGTGCTATACATTTAGGCAAATTATATGCTGTTTCAAGCAAAAGAAAGGGAAGGTGGATATATTGCTAACACACTGGTGATCTTAGAAACATGGTGGGCATTTTTACACACACCTTAAAGTGCTGGACTTTCAATCTTCTGGGTTTACAAGTCCACAAGTAGGTTCCAGATGCATTCTTCACTGCCCTGAGGCAGCTTAAAGTAGCCACAGCTGTAGATGTGAGGGGCTGCCATGGAAACCAAGTGACCACAGCTTTCTGGAGCAAAGCAGTTTACCAGGAGAGCATTTTACACCCACAAGTTCTGGGAGACTCTCAGATGTTACAGGATTCAGATTTGTAAAACCACAGAGATCAAAGACTTCTTAAATCTGTGAGAATATGCAGAAGTTCAAAGAGCCAGATGTTAAGATCTGGGTGAGTGACACTGATTTAGACACACAGAAAGCTCAGGATAAACAGCAAACATGCAGGAGAAATGTGTGCGTAAAACACCCAATGATTAACGTACCTCAGTTAACAACAGTGACAAATGTATCTTTCCAGCTTAGGAACTGAATTTATTATTTAACTTTCATGAACATACACCCCCTTTTTCTAGAAGTAAAGCTACTTTAAGCTAAGGCACCATTTATAACAAAATGAAATATTTATAAAATTATGACTAGGTATAACAGGTATAGCAAAGCACAATATAAAATGTATTAATACTGATATCTCAAAAATTGGTAACTAACAAGTAGTCATGACTCATTGTTCCCATGAGCACATTCAGCGCTGGATCAAAGGAATTTGGAGTCTTTTGTGAAATGATGGTGCGGGCCCCCTCCTAACAAGAATGTTTAACAGTTACCCTTGTTAAAATAAAGTAAATCAAATAGGTTTTCCTTTTGGGGGGTGCTGCTCCTTCCCCACTAGCCTTCTACAAGGCCCTGGAATTGAATGAGACTGACATAACCTGACTGACTGGTCTGACACTGTCTCAACCCCAAAGGGCTGGGATCTGGAGCTCTGCCCCTCCCCCACCATCCCATCCTCTTCACATCACCCCTGCAGAAGTCATCATAATTGAAATGCTCCCAAGTGTAAGACAGCGCTTACAATGTTGTTCAGTAATTGTTGGCATACACTGAAATTTTAATGATAATCAATATATAAATCAACTTCGCGTAAGTCCAAATAGGTACTAAAACCATGGAGAAAGAATGTGTAATTTTCCAGTGATTTGCGGGGGAAGAGTGTGCGTTTCATTTCCTGTGCACATAGAAAGCTAAATAAAAAATTGTGTAAAGGAAAGGGAGTGTGAGAAAGAGAAATGAATAGGACAAAGGAGGGCAGAAATATTCCTTTCCTTCTCTTTAACATTTTATTCCTGAACTTGTGAGTCTTTTTAGTCCAACTATATTTTTTTCTTGTGTGAGGATGGGTTATGTTGCTACTGCTTGAACTGTGAATGTGGTATATTTAAAGTTCTTTAGTTCACATCCACCTGCTCCCATCCAGACTCGCCTCTGGGAGATGAGGAACACAGCACTCAGGCTTCACTTCTACTGCCCCTCTGAACAGCTATTGCTCCTGCACTGGAGTGGGACTGGGACCCCCAAAATATGGAGCCCTATGTGGTCACACAGCCTGCACTTGCCTGGATCTAGCCCTGAGCATATTGATGAAACATACATACACATATCTGTTTAATTGCTTCTCTGCAGCTAAAGGTACCGACTCATGGGGCAAAATGTGTCTGCAGCTTTATATCTATGGTCTTGTATTTCTGGATTGGAATGCCAGCACTCCAGTGATGTAGTCACACTTTACAACAGGGGCGGCTGGTGGATTTTGATGTTGGAGGGGCACTGGGGTAGTAAGGGCGGGCCTGCAGACCTAGGGGCGAGCCTAGCATAGGGGCGGAGCCAGGGATATGGTAGGCGGAGCCAGGGATACGGTAGGCAGAGCCAGGGCATAACCCACCCAGTAGCAAGGAGTTCCCAGGGTTAACATTGGATGGACATTACATTACTTAATCCAGCAAATTCAGTTAGGCAGGTTATATTCACCTCCTCTGCCAGGTTTAAAAGCAGGCAGATCACCAGATTAACAGTTACATCTCACGATTACAAAACCTCAGTTTTAACACAAACATCACATTTCTAGCATTTTGAACACCCCTAAGATCACCAGACTAACTGTTACATCTCACAATTTCAAAACCTCAATTGAATCATGAGGCATGAAATATTAATTCCCCCTCACCGTCTGCTGCGTGTGTGTTGGGGGGGGGGGGATTAGTATTTAACACTCCATCAAGTGAACAAAACCCATATAAAAACCAGAAAACCACACATAAACAAACCAAACCATTCCCACAAGCCCGTAAAGGCATCCACAGCAGACAAACACCTGTGCAAGCACACAGGCCTTTTAAAAAAAGTTTGGCCAGATTCAGGGATGCATCACAACCAAATCAGACACATCCAGGCCAGCATCCCTGGTAGCTTCACCAACAAACTGCCTGTTCAAGAACACAGACCCCTTTTTAAAAATCAGTTTGACCCCTTTCGGGGCTGCATTCCCACCAAAACAGGCCCCGAGTCCAACCAGCATCATCCCCAGCAGCCACACCTTATCACCGGCAGCCAAATGCCTGTCCACACAAATTACTTTCCAGAAGCAGCAGGAAGCAGCAGGAAGCAGCAGGGAAACAGTGAAGGGACCATTTTTAAAAAAAAGAATAGCCCACGACCACTGGAACCACAAATGTACAAAATGGCCTCTCTACTCATGCTGGGAGAGGAGAAGGAAAGCAACAATGCATTCATTGATGCATTGCTGGTGCTTTCCTTCACCCTTCCCAAGCATGAGTAAAGAGGCCGTTTTGTCATCAAGCAAACACAGAGCAACACCCTCCCCTCCCAGAATCCCCCAGTCTGTCTGTCCCCACAACACCCTCCCCCCAAATCCCCTCTGTCTGTCCCTACAACACCCTCCTCCTCTAAATCCCCCCATTCCCCAGTCTCGCACACCCTCCCCCCCTTCCATCCCCTTCCATCCCAGGCCCCCAGTCTCTCTCCCCCCCCACATGTTTACTCACCCCCCCTTCCCCATGCTAGGGTCCTGGGGGGTTAAGGGGGGAAGGGTGTGTGAGACTGGGGAATGGGGGGGAGGGCAGGGGTGCACACCTACTCTCCCCCCCATTCCCCAGTCTTGCACACCCTCCCCCCTTCCATCCCAGGCCCCCAGCCTCTGCCCCCCAAGTCCCCCAATGTTTACTCACCCCCCTTCCCCATTCTCTCCCCAGTCTCTCCCCAGGCTGGGGGCCTGGAATGAAAGGGGGGGAGGGTGTGCGAGACTGGGGAATGGGGGGAGGGTGGGTGCACACCCACCCTACCCCCCATTCCGCCAGTCTCTCTCCCCGAGTCTGGAGTGGAGTCTGGAGTCTCCACTCCCTGAGAGTGGAGTGGAGTTCATCATAGGCCATTTTCAAATGGATGGTCCCACCCAGTGCTGGGTGTTCCAGCGGGTGTTCAGTGGGGGTGTGCGAACAGACTGGCAGTGGGGGGCATGGGTGTGCACCCGTGTAAACACCACAGGTGGTGGGTATTTGTGCGTGTGCGCTCCCCATGCACACTCATCACCCACCCAAAACCTGGAGGTGGCCCTGTGGGTGGAGATGGGTGTAGGTGGGTGTGTGTCCATGTAAAAGGACACATACTCACCTCCACCTACTGAATTAGCAGCACACCCATCCACCACCCACCCCCATCCATGTGCAAATGGCCATAATTTCTTAATCATTGGAAGGGGTAGTGTTGTCCAAAATATTAGCATAGTTACTTCCCCAAGCAGTATACTCTAAATTAAACAACACAATTCAGACTTGTAATACATTGCCGGGATCATGTGAAACTGATATGTACTAACAAATATATAGGTATAGAGGAGTGCTGGGGAGGAACCTGTTGTTGCGGTCCATGTTGGTACCAATGACATAAGTAGATGTAGGATGGAGGTTCTGGAGGCCAAATTTAGACTTCTAGGTAGTAGACTCAAGTCTAGAACCTCCAGGGTAGCCTTCTCAGAAGTACTGCCTGTTCCACACGCAGGACCCCAGAGGCAGGCGGAGCTCCAGCGTTTCAATGTGTGGATGAGACAATGGTGCAAGGAAGAAGGCTTTAGATTTATCAGGAACTGGACAGACTTCTGTGGAGGGGGGAGCCTGTACAGACGGGATGGGCTCCACCTTAGTCAGAATGGAACCTGGATGCTAGTATTAAAAGTTAAATCTGAAAATGAAAATCTGCCACTGTACCCGAGGACTGGAGAGTGGCAAATGTAACCCCAATATTTAAAAAGGAATCCAGAGGCGATCCTAGAAACTACAGACTAGAAAACTTGACGTCTGTGCCGGGAAAAATGGTGGAAACCATCATTAAGGACATAATTACAGGGCATGTTGACAAACATGGCTTAATGGGGGAAGAGTCAACATGGATTTAGTAAAGGTAAGTCATGCTGAACTAACCTGTTGGAATTCTTTGAGGGTTGGACTAAAAAGACTTGCATTTTCAGTATGAAAGGAAGAAAATGCTGAAGAGGAGAAAACGAATATTTCTCCCCTCCTTTGTCCTATTCATTCCTCTTTCTCACACTCCCTTTCCTTTAGACAATTTCTTATTTAGTTTTCTATGTGCACAAGAAATGAAGCACACACTCTCCCCCTCAAGTTACTGGAATATTACACATTCTTTCTCCACGGTTTTAATACTTATTTGGGCTTATAAGAAGTTGATTTATATAGTGGTTATCATTAAAGTTTCAGTCTGTGTCAACAATTACTGAACAACATTGTAGGCTTTGCCTTACACTTGGAGCATTTCAATTATGATGACTTAACTTCTGGTAAATATTGGATTTTTAATGGCATCTACCATCTGCATATCATTTACCAACTGACTTTTTTTATGAAAGTAGATATTGCTTAAGAAAACAGTTTAGGACAAAATATGCTGCAACCAATAATATCGAATAAAGAGAGTGAAAGAGTGTGCTCTGCCATGCTCTTTGAAGATTACAACATTGTCACTTTGTAATTAGTCATTGTTTTCTATATTATGCTTTTTCCACTGCACTCGATGCTCCGCAGACTACTTCTTTAATACATAGATTTTTCAGGGCTCTGTTTTTATAATCTAAAATGGTCATTCTTTCCGGTCTGATGCTGCAACTGTAATTTCAATTTATCAGTCTGCCATTCAACCAAATATGGTAGAAAAAATTGAAGGCCCATCACTTAATCTTTTACCTGTCAATGGCATTTTTCTGCACTTGCAAACTAACTTAAATGGAACTACCAAAACATGTACAATATTACCAATAAATTGGATCATCAATCATGAATATGAACAGTTTGACAGGAGAGTCTTGAATGCATTGATTTCAGAACACATTTTTAAGGGTAGGAGCTCATTACTCTCCAGCTAACAAATACTATGCAAGCATCAAGACAGATTCTGCTACAACTAACAGACACCATGGGAAATCGAATTGGTGAGGTTACTTTCTACTAGATAGCTTATCCATTCCTTTAATGTTCTCTGATAGGAAATATAAGTAAATTGGAAAATGCATTGTGTGACAGGAGAACATTTTGATAGGCAGGGGAAGAAGTCAGGGAACATTAACTAGATTAAATTCAGGATTTTTGTACTGGATAAACAATGAGCAGCATTTTCTTTCTTAAAACCAATGGGATAGCAGCAGTAGCCTGAACTATACACACCAGCATTTCTGAGCAAGAAGGATAAGATCCCCAATTGCAACAAGCAGTGACTACTTCCTCACAATATCTGAATGAGATGCCCAAATATGGATTTAGGACAGAATTTGGGGGTATTCACCTTTGAAAACTGTAGCCTACGTGACTTGCCCAGATTATCAGACTGGGCACTGGCCAGCCATTGCCCTGGGCAACACCATAGATTTGTGGGTGTCCGTCTAGAGCAATGGGCAATCGCCAGCAACTCTATGGTGTCAAATACTTTAGAGTTGGGAAATGTGCAGTTGAACAGAGTGCATATATCATCCAAATACGATAGGATCTTATCCAGCTCCTGGAGACGCTAATGGGAAAACCTTCCATGGACACCACCCTCCCCCCACCGGAACACCCAGCAGTGGGTGGGGCCGTCTGTGTGAAAACAGCCTATAAAAGCAAGAGAGATTTGTTTTACCATTTCAGCCAGAGAGAGGTTGCTGTGCTTTCGTCTCTCCAAAACATTTTTTAATTTCCAAACTCAGATCAAAAATACTCAGTACAAGTATGTTCCTTTGTAACCTTAATAAAAGGCTCTCAATGTTCCTGGCAGTTCCTTCTGGAAGAGTATGCCTCTGATCCTTCTAATTATCCCCTTCTTTCCTGTGCTAATCCAATCCTACAGAGAAAGATAGGCACTTAAAAATAATGACGTTAGTATTTTGAGTCCTAACTTTCTGCACATATATAAGTACACAGGTACTGGATCCTTTGCTTTGTCTAAATTAACACAAGCAGACTGGAAATTAATCAGTTGAAAATTACACTCAGGGTCTCCCATGTCTTTTCACTCTGATTTTAAAAACTGGGACATTGCCTATATGAAAGGGTGTGATTTGTTACTGAAATAAACTTTAGTTTGGTTTAGTATAAAGTTAAACAATCTATAAAGTTTTACTCTGTAAAATTATTGACACCAGTTGACTCAAGGCAGTGAAATTCAGACTCTGTCCACAGACAAAATGCATTATACATAGCAAAATTAGGAGCTTCTTTGTACTGTCTCCACAGTGGGTGTTTTTAGACGGACGCGGGGCTGCCCTCACCTGGGAAAACACCAACACCACCCTTCTGCCCACTCCCAGCCCCGCCTGGGTCTGTTTCAGTCTGCCCGCACATCACTTCCCCCACCCCCCACCACACACACACACATACACATCATAGAGTTGCGGGCGATCGCCCAATGCTCTAGTCTGATACCCACAAATCTATGGTGTTGGCCAGGGCAATGGCTGGCTGGAAGCAGAACTGTAGTGTGGGTCTGCTGCACATCAAATGGACAGCTGATCTGCTTAGGGCCAGTTCTTTAGCTGGCCCACTCCACGGGTGGCACTCCTCGATATTGTGGAGCACCGCCAGCAGGGCTGCCACAGAGCAGGCACAGCCTGCTCCACCTGCACATCTGGTGGGGCGCCTTTAGACAGATGGGCCACCCAGAGTTGAAGCAAGCTGGTGCGGCCAGCACCGGGGCAGCCCCTCCATCTGAAAACACCCAATGTGCCTCAGCTCTGACCTGCATGGGTTTGCCTTTGGAGTTGAAATGGTATTTTATTATCTGCCCCTTTGGTTTTTGTCCTTTAGAAAAGCCATATCATTGAAGTGCTTTTAAGAACATAAGAAGTGCCATACTGGATCAGACAAATGGTCCTTCTAGCCCAGTATCCTATCTCTGGCATTGGCTTGTTTCCATTGCTTCAGAAAAGTACACTGAAGGTCATAATGGAATGATCCATTTCCTCCTGTTCACTCCCAGCCCCTGACAGTCAGACATCTAGTTGGCAATTAGTTATTTTTGGACCTTTCTCTAGGAACTTATCCAATCCTTGTTTGAACTCATTTGTGCTATTGGCCTTCATAACAACCACCGACAATGAGTTCAACAAGTTAATTATGCATTGAGTGTAAATGATAAACCATCCAGTGTGGATTCAGCCAATCAACCTAGGAGGAAAAACCTCCCTATTTTCTTGCTTACTTCCTAAGACAACCAGTCTCTCATCACTAAGTTCTTGAAACTCTACACATTTTAGTATATGGATATGATTTTAATTTTGACTGGATCCTTTTTATATTAAGGAAGATGTGTGGCTTTTATTCACATATTTTACAATCAGAAGGGACCACTGGGATAATCCCTCACCAGTTATGGGTTGGTCTCTAACCTTCCCTTTTTAGGGAAGGTTATTGAACGGGTAGTAGCTCAGCAGCTTCAGGGGCATCTTGACCGCATCGGATTTCTGAACCCCTCGCAGTCTGACTTTCACCCGTGCTATGGCACTGAGACTGTGCTTGTGACTTTGTTGACGACCTCTGCTGTGAATTGGACCAGGGTCATTCAACCCTGTTGATATTGTTAGATATGTCAGTTGCTTTTAACACCATTGACCACGAGATGTTGGTGACTCACCTGCGGGACTGTACCGGGGTGGGCAGGACTGTTCTTGAATGGTTCCTCTCTTTCCTGACTGGAAGAACTCAGCGAGTGGTGCTTGCTGTTCAGGGATTATTTTTCAGCATCCCGGGACCTCTCGCGTGTAGTCCCGCAAGGTTCCATTCTGTCCCCTCTCCTGTTCAATGTGTATATGCAGCCGCTGGCAAGGTCATGAGAAGATTTTATGTTCGGTGTCATCCATATGCTGATGACATCCAACTCCACCTCTCATTTTCATCTGACCCAGGCCCAGCAGTCTCAGTGCTTACCCACTGTCTGGCGGCTGTTGGGGACTGGATGAGGGCCAACCGATTGAAGTTGAATCCTGACAAGACAGAGGTGATGCTAGTGGGGAAGGCAGTGGGTGTGGTCTCTCCCATAATTGGTGGGGTTTGCCCCCTGCTGGTTCCCCAGGTTCACAGTCTGGGAGTGCTCCTCAACTCCCAGCTCTGCCTGGATGTCCAGGTGGAAGCAGTGGCAAGGAGCACATTCCACCAATTACATCTGGTGCAGCGGCTTCGGCAGTATGTCTGAGACTTTGACCTGGCCACTAACATCCATAGTTTCATTACTTCAAGACTTGACTATTGTAACACCTTCTATGTGGGGTTACCCATGGTGACAGTTCAGAGACTGCAGCTAGTGCAGAATGCGTCAGCCTGTCTCCTTATGGGAATGGGCCGCCGGGAGCATATTACACTGGTGCTCTGCTCTCTGCACTGGCTGCCTTTATTCTTCCAGGCTTGATTCAAGGTGTTGGTGCTGACTTTTAAAGCCCTACACGGCCTGGGCCCTACTTACCTGCAGAACCACCTCACTCCCTGGGCTCTGGATTGGCCCCTGTGGTCCACCATGGGTGCCTTTCTTGAGGTCCCTCAAATTTCCCAGGGGGCCACAAAGGGGAAGGTGTTCTTGGTGGCCGTGCCATTCCCTCCTGGCAGAGGCGCGGGTGACCCTGGACCTTTCCTTCTTTAGACAATTTTGTAAGACCTGGCTGTTCCATCAGGCTTTTAGCAAGGGGGATCAATAGGGTGGGGGGTTAGGGTGGGTTTGTTTCTATTATTTTGTTTCTGTTTTTTGTTTAATTTTTTTATCTCCCCTGCTGAGATTTTATATTTGTATTAATTTGTTAATTATTTTAACTGTTTTTAATCTGTATTTAAAATTGTGAGCTGCCCTGAGCTTTTTTCAGGAGGGGTGGGATATAAAATTGTAGAAATAAATAAAATAAAATAATCTAGTTTCACTTCCCATGTATATCATAGACCACTGAATTTTCTTAATTTATTCCTGTAGCAAGACCACTCATAGATGTTTGACTAAAGCATATATTTGAGAAATGTATCCATTCTTAGTATAAGACTGCAAATGATGGAAAATCCACTAATTCTTTGGGTATCCTGTTCCAATGGCTAATAACCCTCACTATTAAAATCTGTGCCCTATTTTTAAATTGAATTTGCTCAGATTTTATTTACAGTCATTGGTTCTGGTTATGCGTTTTCTGCTAGATTTAAGTAAAGAGTAACTTTACTTAATTAGTAGTACTATTTACTTTCTAGCATGACCACTAATTATATAGACCATAATCAAGTCCTCTCTTAACCTTTTTAATGATATCCCAAATACTCATTATAAGATGTCTTCTCTTTTGCCCTTGGATCAATTTGGTAATCCTTCTCTGCACCCTCTTCTATTTTCAAACGTCCTTTTTTGCCCTCTTTCAATAGGACCAGAGAAATAATCTTAGAAGTGGCTAGATGGCAATCCATTACAGTATGTTGAAAACTCTCTCCTAAAAAGAAGTTGGTTGAAAGAATATTTCTTTTGTATTGAATATTTGTGTGCAATGTTGATAAGGAATAAGCACTTGATGATGCTAGATGTCCTAGTGCTTTCAATTGGATTAAATTGCATTATGACTGATTTATAAGCAGTTGTTTGATTTGCAAATAAATCTCCTCTGTTGTAAGAAGGTAAAAGCTAGATTTTAACTAATGAGGAAATTGCATACAGGATTGAATCTCCTTTTGCAATAAAAATACTGAAAGCAAATTCCACTCTCAATTACTTTATCCTAAATCCAGAGTTAAATTCCCTAAAGTAACTGGAGTTATCAGAGACTTTGAGTAATGCAACTGAGAGCATAATATGACCAAGAATTTATGAATCCTCAGCCTTCAGCCATGGGATATTGAACTCAGAAGGAACTCAGTGGTGCAAATGTCCTAGCAAATAGTTCAGTAATGTATCTGAACTTATTTCACAGGTTCAAAGTAGCTGGACAGTCATGCCTTCTGCAATTCCTTTTATATAAATGGAAACTAAGGGTGTCTATGCCTTATTCATCCTGTAACAAGCAGGTGTGTATACCAGCAACATGTATGAAGATCTCCTGTAATGTGTGTGTGCACCCACAGCTCCACTGACAGCAACCTTGGGCTCTTCCCCACTTGGGCCACAGTCAGTCAGCAGAGCTCGCCTGGTTTGCTCAGCAGCAACCTCACCAGAAAGAAGCCAAGGATGCTGCCAGCAAACCAGGACAGCCACTGCCAGTAGTTACTTGGTGCGATTGCTACTGGTCTAGAGGGAGCAGCTAGTATCAGCAAGACTTCGGTGTGGGAGGAGATGGCCATCTCCCTGCTGACACTTCAGCACAGGTAGCACCAGAGGTGCTTGCTCCTCCTCACCGTTGTGCTGCAGCCAGGCAGAGGCTGGCCTGTTTCTCACTCTAGCCCCTCCTTCCTAGAGCTATAACTGGGCTCTACACATAACAAGGACTACATGTAGACCCAAATCTGGACCAGCTGTTCCAGCTTTATCTGGAGCAACAGAGTTGCCTATGACATCATTCACACAAACTGCAGTAAAACACCAAATGGAAAAGAGTGAGACAGATTTCCAGTCCATACACAATATCCAGTATGAGAATCCCTAGCAATTGGATTAGCTAACAACAATGTTTCGCTGACCCTGACTCTCTTGCAGGAGCGCTAACCCTAAATCCAGTGTAGCCTAATGGATAAACTGTTGGACTTATCCTGTCTTAGCTGGGTGTTCATATCCTGTCTTAGCTGGGTGGCCGTGGGAAAATCACTGTCTCTTAGCCTCGATTCCTCAGCTGTAACCTGCTGATAATAATGACCTGCTGTTGTGAGGGAAAACTAGGTAAAAATTGTAAAGCAGTATATTAATGATAATTTGGGGTAAAAACGAACGTGTGGGTCGTTTTTACCCCCATGACAGCTCCCTGGCCTGAGGTGGGGCAGGAAAGTGTCTGCCACTCTGGATCAGCGACAGCAGGTGACATTGTACAGACGTGCCTGTGAACTGGTTGGCCAGAAAGCTGTCCCACTGCCCCCACTACACCAGCTAGGGCGGGGGAACACAACAAATGTGTGTGCGGCCAGCCCTGCCATGATGCGCCGTAGCAACCATCCATGGTGCCCGGCCATGGCAGCCCCTGCCCTGCAACAGGGGTGGCAGGGCCAAACAGACACGTTGGCCCACATTGGCCTGTGTGGGTGACCTTTGACCTGGAACTAGTACCCGGGATCATCTGAAGAACTCATTCCAGGCCAGTCGCCTACCCGCCTGGGGGACATTAGCAGACCAGTAAGGAAACAGACAAGTGGTGAGTTAGGACCACAGGGGGCTATAGAGGGCCAGTGTCAAGTCTGTTTTCATGCAATATCAGCTGCCCATTCCTGTGTACACAATTACCAGTGGCTGCTGCAACATGAATAAATCCTCTAAGGGTGCATTATTAAAGCACCTCTGAAAAGCAAGGGAAATCATTATTCTTAAAGAGTGCCAAGTTTATTGTAGTCTAAATATTCTGTGACATGTGGTTTAAACGCAGCAGTGTTTTGTTTTTGTTTTGTTTTTTCCAGCTGAGCTCAGGCAGGATTCACAATTTGAGTAACATCAGGTACACAGCGCTCTTGTTAATGCTGCAGAGATGGCCTGTGTTTGTGTGTAGCTAATCAGCCTATGTACAAAGTCATTATGACACCACAGACTCCAACATTTTGCAGAATTGCATAAACCTCTGTCCATATTCGGTATGCTAGAGAGTACAAGTAACTACCTGCAGCCTTTGTATCACCGCTTGATGGATTGCTAAGAAACAACTCACAAGATGTTAAATGCCCTTGTAGTCACCTTGGGTTTTAGGCTGATAATCCTCTCTGCTAATTTGTAGCTTCATGTAATACATGGCACTGGCCAAATCATTGTGACTGCCCTTGGCATGGATAACTGTGAGCAATTATGGCTCTAACTGAGGAGAATATGCTGATCACTTTAGCAGTATAATCTCATTACACTCACAGGCTTCTGCAACCCCCTCCATAGTGCACTGTGAGTTTGGGAGCAATGTAGGGTGGCCTGATATGCAAATTTTAGAGGACACTTATGAGAAATACAGTTTTCAGGGATGCATTGACTACAATGCATCCCTTCAACCTGTATTTCTCATAAATGACCTCTAAAATCTAAATGAAGCAGAGGGCTAAATTAGGTCATATTCCCTGGATAAAAAGCTAGACTGGGCTCAGTTTGAGAGGAAATTTCAAGAGAATAGGGTTAGCTGTCTTGTAAGAGAGTCAGGGTCACCCGTCAAGCAAATTGATCTCATACTGGATATTGTGACTGGACTGGAAATTTGATTCGCTCTTTTCCATTTGGTGTTTTATTGCAGTTTGTGTGAATGATGGTCACACTAGCAAACAAATTAGCTTGTGAAATAAGAACTATATGTTTATTTATATTTTTTAGCCGCCCCCTCATGCCATGGTGTCTCGGGGCGGCTTACAGCATAAAAACCACAATATAAACAACAATAAAACACCAAAAAAATGTAAACATTAAAAAACCTTCTAAAAAACAAACCACCCCCCAAAAAAGCTTTAACCCAACCCTCCATCCCCTCCTCCAAAGGCCTGGGAGAACAGCCATGTTTTGCAGGCCCGGCAGAAAACCAACAAACTTGGGGCCAGACGGACTTCCTCTGGGAAGGAGTTCCGTAAATGCAGCATGGCCACTGAGAACACCCTCTCCATTGTGCCCCCCCCCATTTTACACGGGGGACCTCCAAGAAGGCGCCCCTGGCAGACCGAAGGGGTCGCTCTGGGGCACGGAGGGTGAGGCAGTCCCTGAGGTATGAAGGGCCCAGACCGTGTAGGGCCTTATAGGCCAAAACCAACACCTTGACTCTGGCCTGGTACACTATAGTCAGCCAGTGCAGCTCACGGAGCACAGTCATGATGTGCTCTCATTGGCCCATCCCCGTAAGGAGACTAGGCGCCGCGTTCTGCTGCAGCCTCCAGACCAACCTCAAGGGAAGCCCCACATAGAGTGCGTTGCAGTAGTCCAGCCTCGAAGTGATGAAGGCATGGATGAGGATGGCCAGGTCAGGTCTGGAGATATATGGGCACAGCCTCCACACCAGATACAGCTGGCGGAAGGCAGCTTTCGCCACTGCTTCCAGCTGCTGATCCAGGCAGAGGTTCGAATCCAACAATACCCCCAGACTCCGAACCTGCTGGGCTACTGGAGGGCAGACCCCCTCTACGAGGAGAGCCGATACCACCTTCACCCTACCCACTGCCATCACCTCCATCTTATCAGGATTGAGCCTCAGTCTGCTCTGCCTCAACCAATCCGCCACGGCCTCCAAACACTGGGACAGTACTGAGACAGCAGGACCAGACGGGGTCTCCATAACCTCATGCTCCCTCTCTACTGCCCCCAATCCAGCATCAGAAGTTGCTCTGTATCTGAGTGATCTTGTCTGCAAAGTAGATAGCAAACTCCTTACAGTGGGCCTGGGACAAATCCCATTCCATGTGGAGGGAGGCTGGACTGACCAGCCCCGGCACCACCCGGAACAGCTCTGCTGGATGCGACTTTGCAGATGCTACGAGGGCAGCAAAGAACACTTTCCTTGCCGTCCTCACAGCCTCAACATAGGACATCAAATGGGCCCTATGGAGAAGTCGGTTGGGTTCAACGTGAGTCCGACGCCTGCATCGCTCTAGTCGCCTACCCGCCTGCTTCATACACCTCAGTCCCTCGGTAAACCAAGGGTCCCTGCAGTGATGAGACCTCTCGGAGCCACCCTCTCAATGGCATCACCGAGCAAGATGTTCCAAGCTTGAGCNTGGCCAGAAAGCTGTCCCACTGCCCCCACTACACCAGCTAGGGCGGGGGAACACAACAAATGTGTGTGCGGCCAGCCCTGCCATGATGCGCCATAGCAACCAGCCATGGTGCCCGGCCATGGCAGCCCCTGCCCTGCAACAGGGGTGGCAGGGCCAAACAGACACGTTGGCCCACATTGGCCTGTGTGGGTGACCTTTGACCTGGAACTAGTACCCGGGATCATCTGAAGAACTCATTCCAGGCCAGTCGCCTACCCGCCTGGGGGACATTAGCAGACCAGTAAGGAAACAGACAAGTGGTGAGTTAGGACCACAGGGGGCTATAGAGGGCCAGTGTCAAGTCTGTTTTCATGCAATATCAGCTGCCCATTCCTGTGTACACAATTACCAGTGGCTGCTGCAACATGAATAAATCCTCTAAGGGTGCATTATTAAAGCACCTCTGAAAAGCAAGGGAAATCATTATTCTTAAAGAGTGCCAAGTTTATTGTAGTCTAAATATTCTGTGACATGTGGTTTAAACGCAGCAGTGTAATATTTTTAAATTATTTTTTCCAGCTGAGCTCAGGCAGGATTCACAATTTGAGTAACATCAGGTACACAGCGCTCTTGTTAATGCTGCAGAGATGGCCTGTGTTTGTGTGTAGCTAATCAGCCTATGTACAAAGTCATTATGACACCAAAGACTCCAACATTTTGCAGAATTGCATAAACCTCTGTCCATATTCGGTATGCTAGAGAGTACAAGTAACTACCTGCAGCCTTTGTATCACCGCTTGATGGATTGCTAAGAAACAACTCACAAGATGTTAAATGCCCTTGTAGTCACCTTGGGTTTTAGGCTGATAATCCTCTCTGCTAATTTGTAGCTTCATGTAATACATGGCACTGGCCAAATCATTGTGACTGCCCTTGGCATGGATAACTGTGAGCAATTATGGCTCTAACTGAGGAGAATATGCTGATCACTTTAGCAGTATAACCTCATTACACTCACAGGCTTCTGCAACCCCCTCCATAGTGCACTGTGAGTTTGGGAGCAATGTAGGGTGGCCTGATATGCAAATTTTAGAGGACACTTATGAGAAATACAGTTTTCAGGGATGCATTGACTACAATGCATCCCTTCAACCTGTATTTCTCATAAATGACCTCTAAAATCTAAATGAGGCAGAGGGCTAAATTAGGTCATATTCCCTGGATAAAAAGCTAGACTGGGCTCAGTTTGAGAGGAAATTTCAAGAGAATAGGGTTAGCTGTCTTGTAAGAGAGTCAGGGTCACCCGTCAAGCAAATTGATCTCATACTGGATATTGTGACTGGACTGGAAATTTGATTCGCTCTTTTCCATTTGGTGTTTTATTGCAGTTTGTGTGAATGATGGTCACACTAGCAAACAAATTAGCTTGTGAAATAAGAACTATATGTTTATTTATATTTTTTAGCCGCCCCCTCATGCCATGGTGTCTCGGGGCGGCTTACAGCATAAAAACCACAATATAAACAACAATAAAACACCAAAAAAATGTAAACATTAAAAAACCTTCTAAAAAACAAACCACCCCCCAAAAAAGCTTTAACCCAACCCTCCATCCCCTCCTCCAAAGGCCTGGGAGAACAGCCATGTTTTGCAGGCCCGGCAGAAAACCAACAAACTTGGGGCCAGACGGACTTCCTCTGGGAAGGAGTTCCGTAAATGCAGCATGGCCACTGAGAACACCCTCTCCATTGTGCCCCCCCCCATTTTACACGGGGGACCTCCAAGAAGGCGCCCCTGGCAGACCGAAGGGGTCGCTCTGGGGCACGGAGGGTGAGGCAGTCCCTGAGGTATGAAGGGCCCAGACCGTGTAGGGCCTTATAGGCCAAAACCAACACCTTGACTCTGGCCTGGTACACTATAGTCAGCCAGTGCAGCTCACGGAGCACAGTCATGATGTGCTCTCATTGGCCCATCCCCGTAAGGAGACTAGGCGCCGCGTTCTGCTGCAGCCTCCAGACCAACCTCAAGGGAAGCCCCACATAGAGTGCGTTGCAGTAGTCCAGCCTCGAAGTGATGAAGGCATGGATGAGGATGGCCAGGTCAGGTCTGGAGATATATGGGCACAGCCTCCACACCAGATACAGCTGGCGGAAGGCAGCTTTCGCCACTGCTTCCAGCTGCTGATCCAGGCAGAGGTTCGAATCCAACAATACCCCCAGACTCCGAACCTGCTGGGCTACTGGAGGGCAGACCCCCTCTACGAGGAGAGCCGATACCACCTTCACCCTACCCACTGCCATCACCTCCATCTTATCAGGATTGAGCCTCAGTCTGCTCTGCCTCAACCAATCCGCCACGGCCTCCAAACACTGGGACAGTACTGAGACAGCAGGACCAGACGGGGTCTCCATAACCTCATGCTCCCTCTCTACTGCCCCCAATCCAGCATCAGAAGTTGCTCTGTATCTGAGTGATCTTGTCTGCAAAGTAGATAGCAAACTCCTTACAGTGGGCCTGGGACAAATCCCATTCCATGTGGAGGGAGGCTGGACTGACCAGCCCCGGCACCACCCGGAACAGCTCTGCTGGATGCGACTTTGCAGATGCTACGAGGGCAGCAAAGAACACTTTCCTTGCCGTCCTCACAGCCTCAACATAGGACATCAAATGGGCCCTATGGAGAAGTCGGTTGGGTTCAACGTGAGTCCGACGCCTGCATCGCTCTAGTCGCCTACCCGCCTGCTTCATACACCTCAGTCCCTCGGTAAACCAAGGGTCCCTGCAGTGATGAGACCTCTCGGAGCCACCCTCTCAATGGCATCACCGAGCAAGATGTTCCAAGCTTGAGCGAGTTCATCAACAGTGTGACCGTCAAGGTCTAAGGGTAACTCCCCCAGAGCCTCCTGGAACCATTGAGGTTCCATCAGCCTCTGGGGGTGGACCAACCTAACTGGTCCATTCCCCTTCTGGGGGTGGTGCGCTGAGAGGCTGGCCTGTATGAGGTAATGGTCCGTCCATGACAAGGGCGTGACCCTCACATCCCCCACTACCGGATCACCCGCCTCAAGGCCAGAACAGAACACCAGGTCGAGGGTATATGTTACACTAGCAACAACAAACAACAACAACAACAAAAAATTACTTGCCGCAATGAAATATGTTTTAAAAGGTGAAATAAGAACTGGGGGAATAAACAAGCAGGAGTGATTAACTATCATTTATACAGCATCATTTTATAGTCCTTATCCAGTTCACTCTCACCACAGCCCTGTCAGGTAAGTTACTATTATTCCCTTTTTACTGATGGGGATCTGAGGTTGAAAGAGATAGTGACTTGCCCAAGGCCACCCAGTGAGTTCATAGGTAAAATGAGATTTGAATTCTGGCCTCCCAAGTCCAGTACCTAATTCACTAGCCTACCATGGCTCTCAATGCTATTTGAATAGTGCAGATTAATATTTTCATTATCAGCGCTTCCCAAATGAGACAAAGGCATAATTATCCAGGGTTTATAGACTACACTCTTTATTTGCTTGGATCTGGGTGGGAATTGTTTAAGGGAATTTGGGTCCAGTACCAAACAAGGTTATTATTA
>QEPC01009717.1:1136987-1168365 GCA_003113815.1 Sphenodon punctatus
TACTAAGCTAGGAGTTACCACTCAGGAAAAGGATCTGGGAGTGATTTTGGACAATACACTGAAATCCTCAGCCCAATGTGCCACAGCAGTCAAAAAAGCAAGCAGAATGTTAGGAGTTATTTGCAAAGGGATAGAGAATAAAACTGCGGATGTCATAATGCCTCTATACAAATCAGTGGTGTGACCGCACCTGGAATATTGTGTGCAGTTCTGGTCGCCCCATCTCAAAAAAGACATAGCTGAACTAGAAAAGGTACATTGAAGGGCAACAAGAATGATAAAGGGTATGGAACGGCTTCCGTACAAAGACAGGCTTGACAAGCTGGGTCTATTCAGCTTAGAGAAGAGAAGACAGCGGGGACATAATAGAGGTTTATAAAATCTTGAGTGAGGTGGAACGAGTAAATAGGGAACAATTAATTACCCTGTCAAATAGTACTAGAACTAGGCGACACTCCATGAAAGTAGATGCTGGCAGATTTAAAACCAATAAAAGGAAGTACTTTTTCACTCAATGCATAATTAACTTATCAAATTTGTTACCAGAGGATGTTGTCAAGGCCAGTAGTATGGCTGGGTCTGAAAAAGGACTGGATAGGGACTGAGCATACATGAGAGCTGAAAAGCCATGGACAGCCTATGCTCTGCTCCCCTGACCGGGAAAATCTGATCCGATAACCATGCAGAGCAGTCCAAATAACTTCAACTGCTCCCCCAATGCCGGAGAGAAATAAAGGAGGGAATAAAAAGCTGTAGCAGGACGGCATCAATAAATTCTGCCAGCCCAAACCCCTGTGGGGATCTACAAACCGGGAGAGAAGGGCAGCAGACAAAATGGCGGAGGCGGCTCCACCTACAGAAGCCTATGAACACACAGTGCCAGAAGACAATGTAACCCAGTTTTTTAAAGAAATCAAACAGGATTTGGGCAAAGCAGATCAAGCTAGGGAAAGACTACTGTCCGAGATAACTAAACTCTAAAAAATTACAGAAGCCTCTAATAAAAAATTAGAGGGATTAACAAAAAGAATGGATATGGCTGGAAACAGGGTCTCAAGCCTAGAAGACCATTCCTTATCTAATGAGGATCAAGTGAAAAAACAACAGGACACAATAGCATCCTTCATGGGAAAAAAACAGAGAATTTAGAAAACAGATCCTGCAGATCTAATCTAAGATTTGTGGGATTAAAAGAAGGGCTGGAACAAAGGGACGCAGGACCAGTTATCAGAGAAGTCCTTAAAGCACTATTCCTGGAAGAGACAGAGCTCCACGCTGCAAAAATAGAAAGAGCCCACAGAACAGCAAGAGCACACCCCGAAGACAGTGATTACCCATGCACAGTAATAGTCAAGTTTCTGGAGTTTAAAGTGAAGGTGAAAATTCTGAGACTGGCACGCGCTATCCAGAACTTAGACTACCAGGGGAACAGAATAAGAATTTTCCCTGACTACTGAAACAATGAAAAAAAAGAAAAAGCTGGGGAAAATATTTTTCCAACCTAAAAGAAAGAGAACTGAGACCCCAACTAAAGTTCCCAGCATACATGATGATAATGTGGAACGGAAAAAGAAAGAGTAACTTTATCTTCTCTGACACCGCAGACCTGGAGATGTTCCTGGAAGGACAGACCCCAGGGCAAGAGAGAGAAGGCTGACACAATACTCAGGCTTGTGGGAAGCAAAACACATGAAGGACAGAGAACTTATAAAGGGCAGTAGGAAAAGGAGCAATAAGAACAAATTTAAGGGGAGCAAACATGAAATAAATGTAAATTGGGTTCACTATAATATAAAAAAGTTAAAAGTAAAATATCAGCTGGATCACAGCTGTACAACCTGGAGGTTGGGGGGAGGGGGAAACATTTGGGCACTCCACTCTGAAATGAGTGGCAAAAGTGTATGACACCATGGGGCCACAAGTCATTTCTACCCCAGGTTGGGGATTTTGTGTTTGTATTTATGTTTGTGTTTTTTGGTTTAACATTAATTGTTAGAAATAAGTAAGTTATATCTGGCACAAATCCAGGCAGCAAAGAGGGGAAACCTAGTTAAAAGCAGTACAATCAAGCAACACTTTACACCAAAAGAGGCAGGGAACGCAAGACAAAACACCAGACCAAAACAAACAGTAATTAAAATTCAAAATGGAAATTTATTAGGGAAACAATGCAGGAAAACAAAAAAACAGCTGGAGCTGCTGAGCCATAGGTCCAAGTGAGCCAGTGTCAACCAGGAAAATCTCTCCCACCTAAAATGACAGAAAAGATCAGAACATTAACTCTCAATGTCAAAGGGCTTAATGCACCCATTAAGAGAAGGAGAATTAAAGATCTAATATTTAAAGAAAAATGTGATGTCTTCATACAACAGACCCACCTTTTAGGGGTCTGTATTCAGATTCAAAAAAAACAAAGGAATAGGGGAAATGTACAGCTGCTATGCCACCGGAAAAAAAAGCAGGAGTATTGATAGGAATCTTGGCCACAAAGACTTTCAAACTTAAACAATCATGGAAAGATGATGAGGGTAGGGTTTTGATGGTAATAGGAACCCTAGAGGGACAAGAGGTGACGTTAGTGAATTTATATGCCCCAAATTCTGGAGCGTTACAGTTCTTATATTCCCTTAATTTATTGATAAAATGAAAGGCACATTAATCTTACAGGGAACAGATGAACAGCAAATTAAGGGGACTCTATGGAGGAGCCATTCTTTTGCAGGAGAACCTGGCAAAATTGGAAACAAGTACTCAGGAATAAAAGCGGCCTCACTGTTCTCACCTATTGATTTAAATATACTGGGAAAAGGCCAGTTGGAAAGCAAATTAAGAGGACAACTAAGGCAAAAAGTAATAATAAGGGCAGAGCAGCTTTTCGAGGAGGGAAAATTCCTAACCCATGAGAACACAGAAAGAAAAACGCAAGAAAAACTAGACCCCTTCCAATATATTCAACTCAAAAGCATATTCACAGACCCACCCACCCACCCCCAAACAATGAACAATTCAAGAGACAACCCCACACTATAGAAAAGATACTATTCGAAAGAGCGGCCAATAGAAGGAGACTAGCTAGGATCTATAACAAACTTAAAAATACATGGTACCCCAAGGAAATCAATTATTTAGTAAAATGGGAAAAGGACTTAAACATCACACTAGATGAACAAGGAAAGAAAAAAACAAAAACCCATATGAACACATGTGCAACATCCTTAGAAATGAAGGAAACCAGATTAAAGTTAATTATGAGGTATACCATGACGCCTGCCCAATTCAAGAACATAGATATAGAGGGAGGTGGAAGATGCTGGAGGGGATGTGGGGAAAAGGGAACTTACATCAGTTGCTGGTGGGAATGGCACAAAATAAAAAGCTTCTGCAGAATGATCTGGGATTAATCCCATTTAAAGCAGAGATAGCGTTATTAGGGCAATACCCATGAGTACCCCTTGTGAAACGTTATAAGGAATCATGTGATGTATTAATACTAGTGAGGAGATGGCATACACTAGAGGGACCCATGGAAAGTGAATGACTAAACAAAATGTGGTACTTTTTTTCAATGGAAAAGATGTCCAAAGAACTGCATGAAAAAAACAGTGAGGACTTTGCAGCGGTTTGACTACTATGTTTAAAAGTAATTGAAGGGAAAGACTTTAAACCAGATGAAAGATCATACCTTTTCAGCTTTTACTTGTGATGAAGCACCTAAGGGAACTGTAAGCAACACCTGCGCTCTATGAACAGAATATCCTAAAGCAATAGACCATGTCGTCAATTGTAAGCCTTAAACATGTACACAATCAAGCACTGTCAAACTTGTAATTGTTTGTTGTTTAAATAAAATATATATTTATTTATTTTTTAAAAAAGGATTGGATAAGTTTTTAGAGAGTAGGTCCATTAATGGCTATTAACCAAGTAGTTTACAGGATGAACTTCTTACTGTCGGGAGCAGGGAGTGAACAATGGGGAATGGATTGCCATTTTGACTGTTGGTTCTTCACCCATGCGATCGAGATTGGCCACTGTTGGAGGACAGGATGCTGGGCTTGATAGACCATTGGTCTGACTCAGTATGGCACTACTTATGTTCTTATGTCCCACAGAGCCTAATAAATGGGCAGCACTCTGTGTGTATTTCATGTGCACATGGGCAGCCCCCACTGGCAGTGCCAGTGAGAGGAGAGAGAGGGACAGAAAGTAGTCACTCCTCAAATGCTCTAGAATTTTCACCCATGATTCTATGATGCTGGACAACCTGTACATGCAGAGGTTGCATGCAACCTAATTGATGGGACGCGGACACATGGGCACACGTTAGCCCACGTGGTGGGCTCCACATTCTCCAAGACCCCACCGAGAGTGGGGGCTGCATGTCCGGTGGGTGGGGACCATGTGGCCAGTAGGGGCAAACACCTAATAAACTGACAAGTGGACACCCACTTGGTGTGGACTATCATGGGCTATCATCTCATTTGTTAACACCCACTGTTGGACCAAGCACCTTATGTGGGATTCAGAAGTATTGTCATTTTCCTTTGATGGAAAGTGAGTGTCAGACACCCTCTCCACTCTTCTGAGGTTCCAGGGCACCAAGGTACTTAACTACCCTCTTAACTGAAGTCGTCCCATTATCATCTCATTTGCTTCAGTGTTCTGTGGGTTTGGGATCCAAATCTTGTTATATGGCTGTTCAAGGAAGGACATTGACATGAAGTCATGTGGTAAAGTGATGAGGCAGGGTAGGAAGAAACAAAGCAGCCAACATATTATTTATTTTCTGGTGAGTCAATAGAGGTAACACTTCACAATTAGCCACTTTGACAGGGAAGCATTTAGCATGGGCAAAAATGTGCCAGTGCACAGAATAGGTACTTTCCGAGAAGGTGCTGGCACTAACGGTACAACAGATGCACATGGTGGCCGTAGGATCACACCACACTGGTGCGGTGGTGCAGGCACAGAAAGACCTGGTGGATGGTGTCTCATAGGAGACAGCTGGGCCAAGCCCAGGAGGCTATATAAAAGCTGCTGCAGTGTGCCTGAGGAGTCTTGGAAGAAGGACCTCCTGGAAGGGCATTGGCATAAGACTAGAGAACACGACAGTAGAGAAGGAGAGCAGCTGTTTGAGGAAGCCTCCAGATAGCTGAGGAACACGAAGTGGTCGCTGAGCTGGAGACCAAGCAGCAGAAATTCAGGTGGGACTTTTCATGCATTAACCCAGAGGGATCTGTTGTTATAAAGAAGTCTAAAGATAGTAGCCACTCCAGCTCTGTAAAGCTATAACAGAACTGTGTATGAACTCTGGAGGCTTTGACTGTCTGTAAGGGGAGGTGGAGGCCAGACACCCAAACCCAAGACCTGGGTGGAGTGAGACTTATTGCTGCAAGAATTAGAAGGTGTTTGTGGAGGAGGTTTTTGAGCTAATTCTCAAAAGGGCTCTTTAGCAACCTGTGGAGGGTATGACCTGCCTACAGTCACCTCTTATCTAACCCATTTCCTAGAGTCCCAGTTTCAGGAGGACAGCAGCACTAAAGCTTTGTTTTTGCTCCAGCCCTGCATTGCGAAGTAGATTTACCTCCTTTAACTCCAATTTTCCTCACCCATTTAAAACTATTTCAAACTCCATGTGAGTGAAGTGACAGGTTTCCAAAGTTCCAAGGCTGACCTTTTAAATTATATTTTTTCCCCGTAACATAAAAGCATAAATAGATTTTAAATTTAAATGTTTTTTTAAAATGTTAAATTTAGGCTTAGTGCAACTCTTTATCATATAGCAAAACAGAAATATTAGCAATACTGTGAATGGTTGTAAACAAAACAATCACTTTTCTACCTCTTTCCAGAGGGTCTTCTATACATGTGCTTGATTATGTAGAATGATTGTAAATTAAAAGACAAAATAAGAGATTGGGGGGTATGTTTATGGAAACCAGCATGGAAGATTACAGAATAACTTTTATTTATTGCAAAAGAGCCTTTTAAAAAAATAATTGAAAAAAATAGATTCCTAACCCACAGGAAGGTACTTAATATGTGGATCAAAATTATATGTTAGAACACAGAAGCTGTTAGTACAGGACCCAGTCCTTCTAGCTTCAAAGAGAGTTTTGCCCAACTAATGACAAAAGGTGAAACCCTGAATAAATCCATGTAGTGTCAAGGACCAGACTGCAGGCAGGATTGTTCACTACCTCAGAACCGATGACCAGCAGAGGACACTGTGAAAGGGTATCCCAGAGCCATTGTTAGAGAGCCAAGCCATGGTCAATTTCTAGTAGACCAATCAAAATCTGCCAGAAATTCTCAGGAAGATATAGAATTGTGGTTGGAGACCAGAGCAGGAAAAAATCCAAAGGTCAGAGGCCAGAGTCTGCTGACCTGGAGTCCAGGGAATCAGAGTCAAGAGCCAGAGCCAAAGTCGGTGCCACAAAACAGTTTAAGGAGTTCTGAAGTGCGGGCTAGCAGCAGGAACACAAGGCAGAAGCACAGGCAGATACTGAACAAAACCAGATACTACCTCCTTGTTGTTCAGACACCTCACTTCTGGCACGCTCCTATTATAATCCAAGGCAACCAATGATTGTCAGTGCATCCGGAATGAGACAAGGACTGCAAGTTGGGTTTTAAAGGCCGCACTCATTATTCAAATTGTAATTAGGCTAAGTGGGGTAATTGCCTCTAAGCAATTCAGGTCCAGCACTCACAACTCGTTATAACCATCCTTAACATGAACTAAAACAGCACTTGGCCTGGATGTGCCCTCCAGTGCCAACCGCAACAATGTCTCCCCTTTCGCTCACCGGCCCAAGGCCGTGATTGAAGGGGACAGTGTCCTTTTCGGATGGGAGTAAGGATACAGCACCAAAGGATTGAGGACCATGCATGTCCATGCCCTCCTTCTGATAGGCACCTGTCCTTGGGATGTGACCCTTGCGCTTACCATGCCCTGCTTTTGCACCAGGCATCACATCCCCATCTCTTAAGGAGATGCCTCCAATTCCTATTACTTATCTATTTAAAGACCTAGTAGTGCTAAACCCCTGCCACTAAGGGACCGCCAATCCCCATTGGACGATCCCAACCCCCACCTAGCCTAAACTAACCTAAGACCTCAACCAACTTTGCCTTCAAGGTGGCCAAATACACTTCGTTGCCTTCCGGCGACAAGTGCACTCCATCTGGGTGATAAAGCTCAGGTGACCTGTGTGTAATCCCCTGGTGAGAGATTCTCATACCTCCCCTAGAGTGAAGCCATTTTCCCACCTACCTATTTACGTTACGCCGGGATTTATCAACTTTTCATGGGTTTAAAGCTTTATCCCACTTCAATCACACTACCAAATCTATCCAAATTAGTGCAGCTCGAGTGAAAAGCCATTCCACCTCTAACAGGTCGGCCTTGATGTTGACCACCATAGCCACCCCTGTCAACTTCAGTATGTTATCCTCTTCCAGATGGATTACCACAAAGTCAGGTGGCCTGTTAGCCACCACTGCCCATAGCATGGGGAGTAACTGATACCATCACATTCCACTCCACCCCATCCAGCGAATCTCTGCTCTGCTCGCCAATCCCAGTTGGGTTCCCCAGCGAGTCTGGCCCGCAGGCTTCATGGCCCATTGCACAAGACTGTGTCCAGTGATCCACACGACTCCTGCCCTGAGACCTCACTGCACCTAGATGAACAAATGGGAGACAACAGTTAGCATGCCAGATCTCGGATGTACGTGCAGTATGCCCGAGAGCGCCACCTCCCTACTGCCTGTATCTCTTGCTCCAGTAGGCCTTCCACAGCTACGACAGATGCTGCGCTGATACGGAAAGATTGTGACCTGTATGCAGAAGATGGGAGACCAAGGTGGCTCAATGCCCTTTGCAGTACTCCTGTAAACTGGTATCGTGTCACAGGGGGGCCATGCCCATTTCTGAAAAAGGGGCCACTTAATGGTGGTCGGACCTTGCTGTACTCCTCCACATAACTGTATGGGGCATAACTCAGGAGAGCCTGCCCTCTGAAGGGTCACCACTTTCCCCCTGCCTCGCTGATCCGTTTTGGACCATTGCAGTCGCAGCTGAAGCGTGTCGCTGCCTAGGCTTACATCCTTGACAGCAAGAGCTCGCCCTGTGCCATCCCTCCTGGACTCCGCTATGATCTCACTCACACGGAAGGCTCCAAAAAAGGCTACCTTGAATGCAGTTCCAAACAATAACGCTTCAAAAAAGTTAAAACAAACTTGGTTAAGGGCATTATTAATCATAAGAAGGAGGCAGGTGTAATAGGGGCCCTGCTGTCCGGCTCTCTAGCCTGCTCTCTCGCCCAGCTCTCAAGCATCCTTCAGCTGAAAAAACCTCTAGCAGGTGGAGGAGAACCTGCCAAGCCACTCATAAACCCCAATGCGGATAGTTTGCTGGCGATGGTGCCCACAGCCGCCCCGAGATGCCGTAGCACCAGAGTGAACTGTAACATCTGCGCTTCGGGGATGGGAAAACCCATTCCACAGCCCAGTTGTGCTCAAAATTCCTGAAATTCCCGAAAGGCCCTTGAATATGCCACCTGGGTTTGAGCTGCCAAGGATCCTTGTATGATGATGTACAGCTCTAGAATCCAAGGCTCCACAGTGCTGGAGGGAGGGGTTCCGACGACAGGCTGGCCCCTGTGCCAAGGAGTGGAAACGCTCCATCTGGAAATGAGAGAGGGCATCGGCTATCCCGTTACTAATGCCGGGTATGTGCCTGGCAACAAACAGAATGTTATGCGTCAAGCATGATAACACTAATGCCCTCACCTTCTTCATGACCCGGGGGGGATTTTGAGGACAGGGAGTTAATCACATGCACTACCGACATGTTGCCACACCAGAACAGGACAGATTGGTCAGAAGATTCAGCAGCTCAGAGGTGAACTGCCACTACAATGGGAAAAAAGTAAAACATGTCAAGTCCCTGGTGACACCTTGCTCAGCCCACTCAGGCGGCCATGGGGCAGTGCACCACCTGTCCTGAAAATACACCCTGAAACCACACCCACCTGCTGCATCTGAATGAATTTTTAGCTCAGCCTCGAGCAGGAGTTGCTCCCGCCAGAAGCCTTCAAGGAATTCAACCCAAGTAAGAAGGTCACTTCTCATTTCCTTCGTGACCCGTATATGATAGTGAGTGGGGGGTTACCCTTCAGCTTACAATACAAACGTGCAAGGAAAGTGTGGCCGGGGGCCACTACTCTACGTGCAAAATTAAGGCTCCCTGCTAAGGACTGCAGCTCCCGCACCGTGATTTTTACTGCAGCATGGCACTTGGCTATTTTAGCCCGCAGGGAGGCCAGCTTGTCCTTGGGTAACTGGGAGAGGGCCCTAACTGTTTCGAGTTCTATACCCAAGTAAGTGAGGGACGTGGCAGGCCCCTCTGTTTTCTCTGGAGTCAAAGGAATCCCCAATTCATCAGCCAACCTGTGTAAGGTGTCCATCATACTCTCGCACTCTCCAGCCCCATCCCTGCTGATGAAGAGGATATCGAGATATTTTGTGACTTACCCCCCATCTGCATGCTGCTGGACCACCTGCTCTACCATGGAACTGAACCGTTCGAAGACAGAGCAAGAGATTGAACAGCCCATTGGCATGGCTTGGTCAAAGTAATACTGCCCTTGGACATGAAAACCCGGGAGGTGAAAACTCTCCGGGTGTACCGGCAGGAGCCAGAAGGCAGATTTGATATCACACTTGGTGAGCAGCACGTTAGGGCCAGTCTTCCATACAAGCTGGACTGCCTCATCGAACAAAGCGTAGTGGATGGAGGCTAGCTGCTTCAGGATGGCATCATTTACTGATCCTCCCCGGGGGTGGGACAGGTGGTGGATCAGACAGAATTCCCCAGGGGCTTTCTTTGGCACCACCCCAAGTGGAGAGACCACCATGCTCTCTATCAGGATGGCCTGGTATGGGCCAGCCACTCTCCCGGACCTCCTTATCCAACTTTGCTTGCACCACCCCTTCCATCCCAAGCACCAATTTAAGGTTAGACGCTGGTTTTGCTTGTTGCTGAACCCCCACTGCCGGTATCCTAAACCCCTCAAGAAATCCGCTCACTACATGATGTGGTGGATGTCTTGGGGTCTGTGAGAGCCACCAGTTGTGAACTTGATCTGTGCCCATGCTGGTTGGTGAAAGTCTCCAGGGAGACATTGGAGACGGTGCTGGCGAGCGTGGTTAACGCGTCCCTGCAGCAGGGGCAGTTGTTGCCTAGCCTCAAGGAGGCTGTGGTGCACCCCCTGCTGAAGAAACCATCATTGGATGTGGACGCACTCGCCAGCTACTGACCTGTCTCTAACCTTCCCTTTTTAGGGACAACCCTGGCTGGACACACTTCACCTTCCCGCCGGTGCGAAAGCTCCTGCAACGTCCCACTGCAGCAACCTTGCTGCAGCAGGGAGTGCACGCCAGCCCGTCCTTGTTCCCCCTAAGGGAGCGCGACAAGGGGCCCGCTGGCTGCCATCTGCTGGCAGCCAGAGGTATAGGTAGGGGTGTGTCAGCTGGACAACAGGGACAGTTGGCTATTAGAAACTCAGTGGGCTCCATACATTCACAATTTTGTGGAAGAGCCAGGGGAAGGATCAAAGTTCTAGCTGGGAAAAACGTCACACATAGGCATCTGAAACAACAGTTGTGGACAAGAAACCCTGCCCTTGACTTGCATCTGGGAACTGGCCCATGACTGCTGATACAGTTTTGCAGAACTCTTGACTATCCTATATGTTCAGTGAATAAACCCACTGGTCACACTACTACTATCTTCTAGGGATGGGCAAATGCAGTTTGGAAGTTCGGAGTTCGGACCGAACTTGGTCTGTTCAGTCGACCGAACCGAACTTCTGAACTGAACTCGAATTTCAAACTGAACCGAATTGAACCGAATTTCCGAACTTCGTTCTGTTCACCCATCCCTACTATCTTCCCTATTACTCCCAACTATTCAGGATGAACTACTAGTGCAGAGGCTCCCAAAATGTAGGTCATGAATCAGCCAAAGTACAGCCATACCATCTGCAGATGGGGGTCATGATTCCAATTAATATTTGATAGGATTTCCATCGCCTTATTGATTTCTGGGGTGAAGGGATTATATTTAAGTCTCAAACAGTTTGGGAACCTCTGATAGCTGAGATTCCATGCACTGAACAGACAACACTAGCTATCATTCCCATAAGAGGAGAACTCAGCAAAATTGTTCCATAAAAAGGGCTAGACACTTCTGAGCTGGGTGTTTTTTATTGCACAAGGGAATGTTGAATCCACATGTATAATCTGTTCTAGACCTGAGTGAATAATTCATAAGGTGTGCACCTGGAGAATAGAGCAGACATAGTCATTTTTCTTTTTCTATAAAATCAGGATCTTTTACACCTTTTAGTGGCAAAAGGTGACCTACATTTTAGTGGCAAAATAGTAAAGAGGAGAGAAAACAAATGAGAAAATCCAACCCTAAATATTTTTTATTTTAAAAAAACACCAAAACTTTCAAATAATGAAAAATACGTTTTTTAAAAAATTCAAAATAAGAGTTTTTCAAAAATTTGTTGGATTAATTTTGCCAATTCTACAAAAATTGTGCCAGAAATATAGTCATATCTGTTGAGGGGATGGGAAATAGTTACCTGTTGTACTTCATTTCAGTCCTTTTCTGTGCACATTTTCTTCTATGCCTTTTTCTTTTTAAATCCCCCTCCCTATCTTTCTCTCTCCCCGTTTCCTTTCTTGTTTCTTCTTTTAACTCCTCTCCTTATAGCTATAGTATTTTCTCTTTCTGCTCTATTTCCTTCTGCTCTCTTTATTGCTGTCTACACCCTCTCTGTTTTCCTTTCTCTTGCTAATGACCTCTGGGATCACAGCCCGAGCTACCGTCTGCCCAACTGGGCTGGAGTGGGCTACAGCCAGCTTCTCATGTGTGGTATAGCCCACCCTGGTTTGGTTCAGATCAGGTGGGTCCACTGTGGATGCCCGTCCTGATGGGGGATGGGGCACTGGCTGCAGCATGGGGTTGGGACTGGGCGGCCACACATTTGTGCATCTCCCTGCCCTCCCTGATGGCTCAGCTGCAGGAACGTTTGTTCTGCAGTCGGACCCAGTCAGGACGATGTTGGCAGTGTATTCTCAAGCCAGGACAGGCCACCTCCCTCTGGCATCATGTGTAGCAACATTCCTAGTCTCAAAGTTTGGTTACCTAAGGCAGCTGAAATAAGGTACGCTATGTTACGTGATTTCCCAGATTCCCTTTTGTTTTCTCTGTTTACATGTAGAATCCATTTCAAATGAGAGAAGCTTTGGATCACTGAAGAAACAACACTCTCTCCACTTCGTGTTTCTTATTGGTCAAACATCTTAAGCCTCATGGCTTTTTAAGCCTCTCACTTCTTTTCTGACCCACTCCATATGTATGAACACAACACTGAGAAGAGGGTGGCTATAAATAGTGGAGTATTGTCCTCATTGGAGTCTTCATACAAACACTCTTAACAATCGTCTAACTACAGAGCTGTTGTTCTGTGTAATATATTATTATATGTACACTCAGCTTCTTTCACTGCTGACTGGAGCCTATTAATAGACTAGTTCTCAGTCCCAAACCTATCATATACTGTTAATATGCAATGATGTCATATCAGATTGGAAAATATCCTTGCTAAACTGAACTCATTGAACACATTCATAATAGAAAAACAGGCAAGTTTGTTCTATATAGGAGGATTAAATTTATTTTTATTTGGGGAATGCAAGCTTTGTTCTCTTTATTAATGTGACCCCTAAATTTCTGAAGGTAGGTGGGTTTACAGTCTTCCAAACCTCCAGTTGTCTATTCCAACGAATAATGTTTAATTAACATGGATTAGAGGAGCATATATACAAACTAGATTGGTATTGTAATACCACAATGATTTTAATTAGCACATTTTTTCTGTGTGTCAGCTCATTATTACTTTTGTGTTCTTTCTGCAGTGGTTATGTCTTTGATTATGATTACTACAGAGATGATTTCTACAATCGGTACGTGCAGTTTCTATTTCTGTACATCCGACACAACTTACACTATTTATTTATAAGGCCTTTCTTCACATAATTGGGTCAAAGAGATTTTTAGTCTTTATTTCACACGAGGTTCATTTATTTTGAATGGAATATCTAATAAGAAAGATGCTTGGAATGAAGTACAAAATAGGAAGAAATTTACAGAAAACTTTGCCAACTTCTGATTTTTCTACATCATCATATGAATCTGTTGACAGCCTTACTGTATGAAAGAGCTTTTGAGCATTTTCTTTTATAAATGATTAAGGATAAAAAAGACATACCCATAGTTTCTTATTGTAGAAGAGTTCTTCTCAGTATGTTTTCATTTGTATAAAATACAGACATAAAATATTCCTTAAGCTTGAGGGCCTGGCAAAGTGCTTATCTGGATGTTTATATGTCTAATAGGTCTGCTGAAAATGTCACCTTTCACGCATCCTTCTAGAGAACTAAAGAGAACTGCTATCTACCACCTATATCTATTTACATATATCACTTTGATGCAATACTCAAATAAGTTTGTAGAATAGTGAATCAGGGTGAGATTGTCTTATGGAAGAGATAGAGTTTGGTGACAAAGTAGTTCAGGTAATATCTTTTGTAAAAGATAATACCTGAAAGTTGGTCCAATAAAATATATCACCTGAACTACTTTGCCTCCATCTCTTACTTTTGGGATCAACATGCTAACCCCCCTCTCTCTCCAGCCTTATAGAAGGCAGATCCCCACTACAGAGAAAGAGAGAGAGAAGCAGAAAGATACCTATATATTCTGAAAGAGAATATAATGTGGGTAGTTTTTAACTTCCCCAAAGTTACTGGGTTTTTTTTATTTCTCCGATGAAGTTGCTATGATATTGTGGTTAAGTCAACTTAAGTGCTCTCTATACAGTGTTTAAATCCTGTCCATGCATGAAAATGAGTTTTCAGCTATTACATTCAGTTTTGTATTATGATAAGGCAGATTTTGAAAAGAGCTTGAGGTAAGATTTTTAAGTTTTATACAACCACAATCAGATTTTCAAAGCACTGCTGTTTTTTTAGGCACCAAAACAAAGGTCATCTATTCAAAAGTACTTAGAATCTAGAAGCAAAATACCAAGTCCAGAATATACCCCTTGTAGCAGGGAGGTCCCCCAGGGCCGCACGGGGGTGCTGGGGTGTCACTCCGGGGAATTAGCTCTCCTCCTGCTATGCCACGGCGGCCTCGAGCAAAGGCGGCTGAACCCCCTCCTTCCAGGCAGGGGGTACCCTCTCTGGACACACCATGCACAGTCCAGAGGGTCTTTCAGTTCTCGGTCTTTATTGGACCCTACTAGTCCCATGTACCTGGGCTGCCGGCTCATCCCCCTGCACCCTACAGTGCCAGGTTTGTCTCTCCAGACTTCAGGAGCAAGGCACCAACAACCTCCCAAAGTCCAGCCAGCCAGGTCTTCAGTCCACAGGCCCTGGCCAAGCCTTCTCCAGGCTAGAGGCTTCCTCCTGGGCACAGCCTCCCACACTTGCCTGGGCTCCTCTGGTTCTCTTACAGTCAGCACTCTGGACAGCGTAGACCATAAAGACTTTCAGGGAGATGTTGCCTCTTTTATATAGTAACAGAGAGGGCGTGGCCAGGCTTCCTCACTCCAGCCTTAAAGGGTCAGTAACCTGCCCACTCTGTTACAAGGGGTTTTCAGCCTGTTACCCCACAGGCTCTTCCCCAGCTATGGTCTTGACCCCCGCAAACCCCCTTCTTAAAGGGGTAGCAGCCCCCTGGACTGCTCCCTGCTACACTCCTTTCATGTGTTGCGCCAAATACAACCTGGGGCAGGCCCATGGAGGCCATGAACTCCTGCTCTTCCCCGCATACCCCTGCTTCGGCATGGATATTGAAACAAAAAAAAACTATAAGCTTGAGGGACCTCAAGATCACCTCTGATACCAGGTAGGCTAGAGAAGTCAGGGAAGCTGCCATACAGTGGCATGCCCAGTATATCAGCAGTACCCCCAATCTGTCCCCGGCCAAATCAAACACAAGGTGGAGACTCTCTATACCGGGCTTGGTTTGCACTGAATACCTCCTAACTGGCATCTTGTCCCTAGAAATCATGGCTACACTGCCCCTCTCCCCCACTCCGACCCCACCCCACCCCCGGCCCTCTGGTCTGGTCTGGTGCTGCACAGAGTACCTAGCCGGAACAAGGTCAGCCAAAACCTGATCCAGCCAGGTCTCTGTTATGCACACGAGGTCAGCAGCCCACTTCAAAATAGAGTCCCAGATGATAGAAGACTTATTGACTACCGACTTTGCCCCAGACCAGGGGCCCTCATGACCTCAGCCCCTGCTCACCTGTTCTGGGGGGGTGCAGAGTGGGGGACAGACACCACACATCTGTTCTGCGCATCTGTTCCTCCTCCCATAATATCGACACCTCCTCCTTGGACCATAATTCCCCTGCCCCAGCACCACCCCTATCGCTGTGGGCCCCCCTGAAAACCCCTCCCCCCCTGCCCCAACTTCCTGTAGGGGGATACCAGGGCAGTCGGTCGGGTTTCACATCGGCATGAATGAAAGGCTGATGGGGTTTAAGAAATGACACCTGCCTTGTTCAACAATACTCGTGGTCACAAAGAAGCAACATACTCAAGCAGGGAGCTCTGGAGCTGAATTGGTTGGAACAGGATGCTTTGCATCTGTGCCCAGCTGTCCACATCTACTTGCTTACTTTCTCGATCACACTGTCTGACTAAAGGTGAGCCCAGTGTCTGTTCTCCCAGCAGTGGTCCAGGCGGGCCTTACCAGCAAAAGCCTTGCATTCTGCAGCATTCTGCCATGCCAGCTGCCTATGCTCCTGGTCTATGCCATTAATTCCATTGTGTATCTTATCTGTCCACCATGTGGTCTCCCCAAACAGCTCCCTTGCCAAATGCCCCCTACACCACCAGTTGTGGACCCACAAGTCCTGGTTCCTCTGGGCGCTTGTGACTGAGGGTTTTGTCCATTCCCATTGTACTGGCAGAGGAAAGCCATTACTTCAGACCACCCCATCCAAATGCCTTCCTCGGTGTTTTAGGTCCCAATGCACCCAATTTTCAGCCCTCCACCCACCCAAAGAGAAGCAGGAATAAGCACCTGGTCTATGCAGATCATGGAGCGGTGGCTTCTGCGGGATCCCAGCACCACACGGCTCTCCTCTTGCAATCATGACTGTAGAGGAGTGAAGAACATACAGAAATCAACCACAGACATTTGAACCTCCTCCCCCCGCCCCGACCCCATTGCCATTTGGCTTCCACCCCTGCCATTCTGCCATGGTGCCTACCCCCACCAGCCAGCCGTCCTGCCATGGTGCCTTCCCACCCACTACCTTGGCCTTGTGTTCTGTTCCCATCCAGTGGAGCTGTTTCCAGCTGATTTTCCTGCCGTTCCTCTTCATTCTCGTGGCCGCCTATTAACACAATAAACAATAAGAAACATAAACAGACACCTTTATCATTTATCTGTGTAAATGGAACACACACATCTCCATGCTTTAACTTACCATTTTCCTCCACTGCCTCCTCTACAAAGGTGACATCTGGATACTCTGTGCCCTCAACTAGAACCTCAGGTGGCTCATTGAACAAGGGCTGGCTCTGAGCTCAAGGTGATGCACCATGAGAGTCATTGTGTCCATGTCTGTGTGCACCTATGTTGACTCTAGGGTGGGGATGTGCCTATAGGGGGGTCTTCTGGCAGTCGCAGCTTCTTGGGGGGGGAGCAGGAGCGGTTTCAATGGGAGCTGGCAATGGGAGAGCCATATCCACCTGCTTCTGGCCTCTGGCAAAGGTGCAAACATACAGGCAGGATGCGCAGGATGCACAATGGGTGTTTTCAGACAAGACGCTCTCCACCCACTACCCACCTGCCTCCCACCCACTATACATGTTTCAGGACACCTATTTGGCAACACTGCAGCCCTACAACATATATAGTGGGTGGGTGGAGAGTGTTTTGTTGGAAAACGCTGGTCAAGGAGTTCATAATGTGCTGTTTGCCTGCCATAGCCAAAGGCAAAGCTGGTACCTATGACTCAAGTCCTTGGCCCACTGCAAGCACTGGTTCATACCCCTGGTATAGTCCTGTTGCCTCATTTGGACCACGATTTCTTGGAACATAGCCTCATTCCTGTAGCACTTCAACAGGCATAATGGACCTCCCATAGAGTGATGAAAGCCTTGGTCACTTCCTCAGTTCAGCAGCATTAGTGAGTGGATTGGTAGGCGGAGGTCAACTACAATTGCATGGTGGTGACAGCGGAGTTGGTTGTTGCAGGGCTATTGGTTTGAACCATGGCCATGGTAATCCTCCATAAGTCATTTGTGAGAATGCAGTGGCTGGGAAACAGCAAGCATCATCAGGCACGTACTGCTAACCAGGACAAGCTGGGCAAACACATATTTTAAAATGGTGCATTGGACTTTTAAGACAAACGTTATGTGCACTGCACTCCAATGAGAGAGTGGAGAGAGGGGCAGGAAGTGGTCACTCCTCAGCATCCTCTAGGCTTTTTCGCCCATTGCATATGCAACCTAATTGATGGGATGTGGAAATGTGGATGCACATTAGCCCTCATTCACCCATAAGGCATGTTCCGCATGCACACGGGACCCTGCTGTGGTGGCTGTGTGTCCAGTAGGTAATGGCCATGTGGCCAGTGAGGGTGAACAAACACCTAATAAATTGGCAGGTGGACACCTGCCTGGTGTAGACTAGTGTCTCATTTGTTAACACTTTCAGAAGAGCTCCACATTCTGGCCAAATGAGCTCTGCTGCTCCACGTCTAGCCGAAGTAGTGGGAGGATAAGCTCTTTTGAAAGTCTGTTTGGAAAAGCCAATATTCAGTGCAAATATCAAATTCAGTTTTAATTCTGTATATTTAAAATTATGTGAGCTGCACGGCTGAGCAGGGCGGGGACCAAGGGGGCCTCTTCCCACCTGTATGCAGCCCCCTGATGGGTCCCCATTTCCCCAATATCAGAGGTGCGCACAGATCTTGGCAGGGTGGCAGGAAAGTGGGCTTTCAAATTGACAAGAGCTCTCCTCCCCAGTCTTCCCAAGCTGGTGCTTTTCAGGTTTTGGTTTTGGTTTTTTACTCATTTTTTGATCAAGCACCAGGATTAGATAGATAGATAGATAGATAGATAGATAGATAGATAGATAGATAGATATTCTCTCTCTCTTTCTCTGCCATGAGAGGTTAGAAAACTAAAACCTAAACCAAGTATATAACAATTGTGCTAAAATGTTATCACGAGAGACTATGATGCAATGAAATACTCAGGACCTGGAGAGAGCAGCAGAGCATGGGTTTTCCATACCATAACAACAGAGCCCTGTAAAATACTCCCCATTCAAATTTCACTGAATCTGAGCTGTGACTGAAATCCAAATATGGCACTTAATGTGCAGAGGCCCTTGAAATCTAGTTTGACTGTGATGTAAAGTGATTGTGATTTCTAAGGGCAATTTTCTCTAAAATAACATGAAAATTTAGTTGGCAGGATCACCATGACACAAAGCCACATCTAAGCAATATAAAAGCACTTGTTTTCAATTCTCTAAGGCTGTTTGAATATCATGGACGTGTCCCACCACCACCTCGTACAGTGATAACCCTGAAGCGTCCCCGTGTGGCCGTGACTGCAACTCGCAAAGGGAAAGGGGTCTTTTCCATGAAAGGGGGATCACGATCTACATCTAGTGGAGCTTCTTCTTCAGGATCAAAATGTGAGTTACACATCATGTGAGTTAGTTTATCTTTGAAACAATACATTATCTTTTATAATTGGAAATTCTTTAGTGCTCCATTATGGTTACCATATTGAAGGCTGTGGGCAGCTTGCATTCTAAACCCCTGCTTTGGCCCATCTGTTACTTTGCCCTGGAAACTTGGTTTGACACATTTGGGTAAATTGCTGTTTTTGCCCTGAAAGTAAAGAAAAAGGTTTCTAACTTTAAAAAAAAAAAAAAAAAAGTCTGAGATCTTTTAATTCTTTTATATGTCAATGGCTGCAATCCCAAGTGGGATCTTCATGGGATCCGCGTGGATCCCACGCAGGTTCCACATGGCACAATGCAATCCCTATGGAGATGTGTGCGATTTGCACACACATGCCCAGAATGCGTGATCAGCCTCATCAGGCGTAATCCAGCTCCTATTAAAGTCAATGACTTGACTCACATTGACTTCAGTTAGAGCTGGATTGTGTTCATTTAACTGTTCGTTCATTTTGTTTATTAATTGCAGAGTATTTAAAACTTACCATGTTGTAGAGGTGCAGTGTAGTTGATTTATTTATGTATTTATTTATTACGGGTACGGACTTACGTCATGACCCAACAAACAAGCGTACAGACAACGCAGTGTAGTTAAAAGTTTTGTTTCCCTCTAGTTAGCTGCTACCCGCTTCACTTTCCATGTGCTGCACATCTGCTTGGAACTGCATGTGTTAACAAAGTTGAAGAAAGCTGTTTTAAAGCAATGTTGTTCATTATTTTGTTGCAGAGAGCTTGTAGTCCAATCTTTCTGGTGTTGTTTTGAGTGGCAATATGAGCCCAGGCTTGTTTTCACTGATGTCAACACTAGTATTCCACCACTGACTGCAGTGGGGGTATGGACAAAAGCAGTGGCTTGAATTTTCAAACACTCGTGTAGTCAAAGTGTTTTGCTGGATGCTTAGAAAGGGACGTAAAGCAGGTTAAGAGTAGTGTGTGGGTCGTTTTCGAGTCACCAGCATCCCCTTATTGCTATGGATTCCCTCAAGGCAGAAGATAGGGAATGGCTTCTTTGAGATATTTATTTATTTATTTATTTTTATTTATCACAAACACACACACCCTCTTCCCCGAAGTCTCAGAAGAGTTTACAGCATAAAAATATAAAACCAATAAAAATATAAAACTCTACAGCAATCCCACTTAAAAACCACTCCTGTCCCCAACTCATATCCCCACCCACTAAAAGCCTGGTCAAATAAGTAGGTCTTGCATTGCCTCTGGAAAATGTTCAGCTGTCCCTCCAGGCAGAAGGGAGTTCCAAAGCTATGGAGCAGCTAGCAAGACTGCCTTTCTGAATGCCCATGTTTTAGAGCGCCCAACAGCCTCTGTTCTCTCCACTCACCAAACAGACACCAGAAGGAATCTCTGGGATAGCTGTACATGAACTAATTTTGGTGGTGTGAGATGAAACTTCCATTGAAGTCACCCCACTTGCTATTGAGTAGAAACAATGCTCAGACAAGCAGGTGTCTAGGTAGGTTAGAATGCACTCTGGTGCAGAAGATGAAATGGGCCCCCCTCACCCTTCTCCCAGCAGCAGGAGATGTGGCTACATGAGGAATGTGGGCCCCCCAGGTTTGTGGGGCCCACCCTGGTTCATGTCCAAATTATAGCTACGTTCTTGCAGGGAAGGCAATGCATGTGAGACCTTTGCTTTTCAGTTTCCTCTTTTCCCACAGTCCTTCATGCAAGAAAGCTAAGACAAGCTCTCTAACCAGTTTTGAGGGGATGCTTCTAATATCTTTCTCACTTTATTTGTATTATAAGTGATTTATTACTGTTAGTTATCTGTTGTGCAGATGGAGTGTTATGGAATCCTTTCCCCTTGATGTTCTCCCTTTATCCCCTGCAGCTGCTTGTAGAATCATAGAATCCTTTCCAACTCAGTTCTATGTTTCTAACAGCTGCTAAGCTTTTGTTTTTCAGCATTGATTTTTGTCGGCGCATACCGAATGAAACAGGACACCAAAGGTGGGGTTTTAAATGGCCGCACTCTTTATTTTGCCAGATCTTAATTAGAATAGGTGGGGGAAATCACCTAATGAGATTCGGGTTCAGTACTTAAACTAACTGAAAACATGCTAACCATTGGGGTGGTTTCGATATACCATCGATTACCATCCTCTTACTGAAAACAACGTCTCCCACCCCTCCTGCGGCGCCGGCCACGGGTGAGGGGAACCAAAGTCCTTCCAGACCTGAGTAAGGATGGAGGTGCCTGCAGGCTGGGGACCATACCTGTTCCTACCACCCTCGCTGGTCATCCCTCCCAGGGAGGCTACCCCACCTCTTGCCATACCCTACTTTTGTGACGGGTGTGTCCTTCCCATCTCTTAAGAAGATGACTCCCACTTATGGTAATCCTAATATATAACCTCAAATTGCAGTACTCGACCCCTGCCGTTAAGGGACCGCTGGGGTTAACCTACACTAACCTAGGACTTGGACTAGCTTCTTCTTCAGGGCCTGTAGGTAGCAACCATTTCCCTCAGGGGACAGATGAACTCTGTCTTTCTGGAACAGCTCTGGCCGCTTGTGCAACAGGGCGTAATTGTGGATACTGTCCCCTCCCAGCTCTGCTAGCCACCTGCCATGTCCCTATTGATCGTCTTGCTGGCTTTGTCTATCTTCCTTGGGTGTATGACCTTGCCCCAGGACATTCGTTTCACCAGGTCAGTCAAAATAATAAGAGTGGATGGGAACCACTTTTTTTTTATCTCCGACACGTCATTCTTGATGTTCTTAATGAGTTGAACGCCCTTCAGCTGTGGCAAGTCGTTCTCGCCCAGATAGAGTACTATGATGGGGGGCCCTTGTAGTGCACCTGGAAACTGGGCAGCAGCTGGTGCCATCTCATGCCGTTACAGCCCTTCCACCGGATCTCCACTCAGGCTGACAAGCCCAGCTGGGTCCCCCACTGAGACTGACCCATGGCCTTGGCCACCCAGTGTACAAAGCTGTGGCCAGTGATCCAGACTTGCCTTCACCGGTGAAGGGCCATACCTGAGGAGGCAAATAGACAGTTCACTGATGGTAAAGATAGGAGGCCTGCCGGATATATGACCAGAGCGCCCCTGAGCACCAGCACCCCACCACCTGTACATCCTTTTCTGGCATGCCCGCTGCCACGGTGAAACTGGCGGCCCTGATGTGGAATGAGCAGGATCCAAATTCTGCCACGGGCAGGCCGAGGCAGACCACAGCGGCTCTCAAGACCTCTGTGAATTGTTGTCTAGTTAGGAAGCAGCCACCGGTGTGTCAAAAAAGGGGGGCAGGGGTCTGAGGGTGAATGGCAAGGTACTCTTTCATGGCACGAATTGAGCACAACTCAGAGGACCCGGCCCTGTTCAGTCTGACCAACTGCCCCCTGCCTCTCTGATCAGTTTTGGATCAGTGGATCCATAGGGACATTGATGATGGCGCAATCCGGACATCCTCTATGCTTATGGCCCTACCTGTAGTATCCCTGGCTGATTCAGCTAGTAGCTCATTCACCCGAAAGGCCCTGAAGAAAGCTATTTTGAATACGCCCTAAACAAAAATACCTGATAACCATCAAAACAATCTTGAGGCAGGACCCCACATATGTCCAACAGCAAAGGGGGAGTAATGGAGATACGCCTGTCCAGGATGCTGCCTTGCTGCCGGGGCCAGCTCTCTAGCAGGCACCTGGCAAAGAAACCCCTATTAGCCACCCCACCTTAACTGCTGGATAGGGGGCACCTGCCCCTCATCCCGGGTTTCCCCACCCCCACCAGAGGACACAGCGGCAGGCGATGTGGCTTGTGCCCCGTCACCGGGGATGGGGGGGACAGCTGGCCCTGGTAAGGGCAGGCACGAGGCTCATGTGCTCCCTGCACCACAGGCCACCATCTGGCTCAGCAGGGCCTCACACCCAGCCAGCCTGTCCCACACCATGAAATTATCTGGCAGCAGATTTAAAACAAATAAGAGAAAGTATTTTTTCACCATCACACAATTAACTTGTGGAATTTACTGCCAGAGGAAGTGGTCAAGACTGGCAGTGTAGCTAATTTTAAAAAGGGATTGGATAAGTTCTTGGAGGATAGGTCCATTAATGGTTATTAGTCAAGTAGGTTTGGGAGATGTAACCTCTTACTGTTGGGAGCTGGAACAACAGGGAATGGATTGCCCACTGTGACATGTTGGGTACTTCTTCCAAGAGACAGAGATTGGCCACTGCTGGAGACAGGATGCTGGGCTTGCTGGGCCATTGATATGACCTAGTACGGCACTACTTATGTACTTATATGCACTATTAAAATCTTGGGTTTTGGTGCTTATTTTCGTAATAATATTTACTGTATTCCTTATTCTACATATAGGGAAATGCTACACCCAAATTAGGTTCAGCTGACAGCATGCTAATAACTTGAGGCCACACCACAAGTACATTAAGTGAACCATGTTGTAGCACCCCTAATTTTAAATACAGAGTTGCAGTTTGTGGGGGTTCTACCAAAGCTGTGTTCTATCTTGAGGTGACAATCTGCAAGGTGTGTTTTTATGTTACAGTTAGGAGCAGAAAGGTGCATTGTTAACACCCTAATTGCATTTGGATTACAATTGTAAAAACCTGTTAACATGCTTGAATGAATTACAGAAAGAAAATCCTTTTCACATCCAGAAAACCTAAAAATAAACTGATGAAAACAAATTATTTAATTTTTTTAAATGGAGATGGATGGAGCAGGAATACAGCATTAGGTATGTGCGAACAGAACCAGGTTTGGATGTTCGGCCGTTCGGTGGTTTGGGTCGAATGTTGAGTTCAGATTCAGTATTTGGTTCAGTGGGGCTCGGTTTGGTCTTTAGTTTGGTGTAATCAGGAACTGAAAATGACATTCAGTTTTTGAAATAAAGGGGAAAAACTGAAAAACATATTTCCAGCTATAACATTTCTGTGTCTTATTTAATTTTGATGGAATTTGGGGATATTGTACCCCCGATGGAGGGCACTATGTATACCAATGTTTGGAATGATTAGATAAAGGAAACTGATTTCAGAAGCAATTGAAAGTTGTGATTTTAAGAAATGCTCCATACACATTCATGGCTCCAACTTCTTTATATTGCATCCAATGTTCATGAAACTTGTGCATATTATGTCCCTCCATATGCTTAATACTTCTGCTAATTTTCAGAAAGAGTGGATAAAGGGTCCCAGAGGTATAAGACATTAACCTGAAAATACATTTCTAGCTGTAACATTTTGATATTCCATTCTATTTACAGAATATTTGTCAAGAATGTATCAAATACCTTTCCTGCCATTTTAGAAAATGTACAGGAGATTTTGATAAAGGGCCCCAATTATATAAGCAATTGATGTTGTCCCTGTGAAGATCATTATTCAGACGAATATCAGCATATTCAGTCCCAGTCAGAGGCAGGCACCCTGCATGGCAGGGAGAGAGAGACGGTAGGAGGAAGGATATGGAGCAACCCCAAAGACTGACAGACACATTCAATGGCCAAACACATTACTGCAAGCTTCTAGCTTTACAGGACCAATTGGTAGTGGCTTCGAGGTGGGCATAGGGGGAGGCCCAGAGGTGGGCATAAATAACATAACTGGGACTTCTGAGATAGCATCCCAGCAGTCAGGAGACATAGTTTAAACACATCCAGGCTGGCCAATTATCATCACAATCACATCCTGCAGCACTGAGACAGAGGACATAAGAGAATCTCTATTGACTCTTTCCTAAACAGATGCTTCTGACTTCCCAGAAACAAGTGGGGGAGATATGTTGGGATGGTCCCAGCACAGAATGAGGATATTTGGTTGACATTTCTGTTGGCCAATTTGCATCGCAAACCGATCTTATACCAGAGTGACATAAGAGATCCCAGACATAGGCCCCTTCTCTACATATGTTGTACAGGCATATAAAATTGGTACCCTTTATAAAATCTTTCTGATATTTATCAGAGATGATGAAAGTGTAATATATAGCCCTGCCAAATTCGCATATACACTGGTTGGACTACAAAGATGTTAGAGTCAGACATACATTTATATGTTAATTGCTTATACCACCAAGACCTTTTTTTCAATCCTTCTGAAATTTGGCAAAGATAGTAAATATAGGAAGGGGTATAAACTGGGTAAGTTTCACCTACATTAGATGTGAGGCAAAGAAGTTACAGCTAATAATGTATATGTAGAATATTGCAAAATACAATAATGCAACTGCTTCTAAAATCGTACTCCTTTATCCAATCATTTTGAAATGTGGTACACATAATGCTTTCTATTGGGGGTATAGGCACCCCATATTTCAGCCACATATCATAAAAAACAAAAATGTTACAGCCGATAATGTGTTTTCCATTGAAACCAATGGAAATTCAATTCCGAATTTACCGAACACATCTGAACTGAACGTTCGAATTCGAATTCGAGTTCGGTTTGCACGTTCGGTTTGGTTGACCAAACTATTCGGGTTCAGTCCAAACTCCGAACTTCCGAACCGTGTTCGCCCATCCCTATACAGCATATAGGCCTATTTTACAAGATGGTCCCACTCATGCCCACACAGATCTGCTGCATGGGCATGAGTGGGTGCCGGCCATGTGCATTCCATGGTCGGTGAGTGGGGATATGTGTGCGCTCCCGTGACGCACGCATCCCCACTCACCCCACACACATCCCTACTCATGGAGCAACTGGCAAAACCAAAGTTTCTCTGTGAGTGGGGATGTGGGGGGATCAGTGTGCAACCGTGTGCATTGACCCACTGCATTGCTCCCGCTGCCATGGCACACACCAGTCCCCACCCCCATCCCCCGCACTACTTTCATGCTTGGTTTCCTTATAGAATTACTTCTCTTCCTCCGGCCCAACGAGCAGAATGTAAAATTGGAGAGATGGTTTTGCTGAGTTAGACTGGAATGTAATCAGCTTATTATAAGACGTTTATCAGGGAAAATAACCAAGCTCCTCTCTAGGGGGCTGTAAGATTTAAGGAACAAATGTCTTTCTGTTATTGCTGCGTTTTCCATTTTATATAAGTTTGCAAGTGAGGAAAAACCATTCAAAGTCATTTCATCCATGTTTTTTGTATTATTTTATTATACTAGTTTATTTTTACTTCTAATTCAGTTACACATTCTTTCATTTTATTCTTTAAATGTAGCCAATTTCCTCAACTAGAGAGAAACACTTTCCTATTTTTGGACTTGATCTTAATTCCACAAGCGTTCATCTCAGAATGTCATAAGTCTCACAAAATCAGCTGTTCTAATGAATTTTCCTCATCTTGGGAAGCAATCCGACATGAACAGCTGATCTCACAAGATTTTACCATGGCAACTGTTTGAAATTTTCAGATCCAATTGTTTTATCAGAATGTCGCTTTGTTCCCCAAACCAATTTTTGTGAAAATATCCCTTTCTGCAAATAGTTTATATATTTAAAATATTTTTAATTATTAAAAACCAGAAGTTGTTCTTCAAAAACCAAAAATATTGGGTTGGAAAGACACAAAAAATGAAAAATGATCTCACACTTAATAGAAATGTCAGTTTTTATTTATTTATTTTTTTAATGAAAAACAAAATGAAGTTACGCCCAGCTGTACTCTGCACGTAGAGTGCAATCCAGCTACTTTACAGCGCAGAGGAAAGCTTTGCTGTCAGATGGCGCTGAGGCAACAGTGGCCACAGCGCAACATCCAGCTATACCCCGGTGCAGTGCAGGGGACGGAGGGAGGAGGTGGAGCCAGGAGACTGAGCAGCAGGAAGAGGGGCAGGCGGGTCTGCTTGGGGTCTCAGGAGCTGCTGCACCCCTGCCCGGTCAGCCCAGTCCATTCCACCCCTGCACCCCAGAGACTGAGAGATCTGGACAGTTCCCTGGGTGTGTGAGCCAGCTCCTGTTCCAGCACCGCAGCATGCAGAGAGGCGCGGGAGGGGTAGTCTTTCACCGAGGACTGTTCACTGTGTCCAGGGCTCACAGTGCGGGGGTGGAGTGGGTCAAGCTCGCCAGGCAGGGGTGCAGCAGCTCCTGAGACTCCAGGTGGCCAGTGCCTGTTCCAGTATGGCTGCACCAGCCTTACTTCTGCTCTGAGCCGGTGTAAGTCGCCGCAGGTGCTTCAGTTCAGTTTTCGGGGAGGTGGGGGGCTGGTGGGCTTTCCCATTGGGTACACACTAGTGTGGTGTTCACCGCCCCTGTGGGGCCTGCCCTGGGGCTGTGTACCTCTTCCATGGGCTGTGCTCCCTGCAACAATGCCTTCCTCCCAAAGGGAGGCCCCCAAGGATATGGAGGGGGTGTGGTCATTGGACCAGTGGAGCTCTGATTTCACCTGCACCCTCACACCGGCCCCTCCGTCTGATTACGTTTCCTTGGCCTTGCACCAGTGCACAGTCCCTTGCACTGGCATTGGGCTTAGCTGGATCGTGGTCTTAAAGTAGAACCAGAAAGTATTACTCAAAAGAAAACCATCTTTTATCTGAAATTCAGAAAGGTTTGAAGGGAATCAGGATTTGACCTAGTGCTCAAAATCAAGAAATCACTTGAAGAATTTTTTGGTAGACTTGTAGTCTGCAGTAACAATATTATAAATAGATGATGCAATAAACAGAAGTTCCGGTATTCATGCAGGAAGTGCCCTTTTGATTACCATGCATATTTGCATGTATAATCACTGGTCTATCACAAATCCAGTGCATTCTGCTACAAGAAGAGGAAGAATTCTATGTCCTGAGCTCATCAGCTAACTCATTTTTTCAGAGATGTCTAAAGCATTGTTATAAGATCAAATGCTGGTATTAAATTGGACGGGTTTAGATAAAAATACATGATATATTTCTATCCAAAGGAATCTGAATTGTACTTTACAGGAGAAGAAGTTTCTGGTTATGACAGACACTGTTTTCAAAATACTTCTGTAATTCAACAATGGCATTTCTAAAAATGTAACTGACATCCAACTTAATTCTCTGTTTTGATTAGAGTGCAGGCTGTCATTTTATAGCTCTCCACTTTTATGAGAAAAACTAAACACCAGGAGACACTTGCACACATTTCAGAGAAAGGAACAGTCTAAGCCTGTTTTACAAGCATAGATTAATGCAGAGACACAGAAAGTCCCCCATCTTTTTTTCTCCTATATTTAAAAGCAGTTTAATAAATATGTTTGAAAGTGGCTTATTGTGTCCATGGGTAATTTCAGACATTACAAGACCACAGTCAGCCACAGTGAATCCCCTGTGGTGGCCATGAGTCCCGTAACATCTGTTTGCTCCCCACCAGATGTTCACCACAGTGAATCACTGGCAGGGATCAAAATGACCACGGTTCTGGACCTCTGGCTGGCCGAAGGTCCAGAATCATGGTTAGATTGGCCACGATCCAGGATAGGCCAAAAGTAACATCTGTTACGTTTGGCCCATCCCGGAATGTGGTCCCGACCACGGGACGGGATCGGGTGCAGCGGCCAGATTGGCCACTGCGTCCGCTCGTCTCCCAGAGGGAGGGCGGCTGGGGAGGGGGGGGGGCTGTGCAGTTGCACGTCGTACCACGCAGCCCCGCCCCCTCCCTGATCCCCGGCCGGGCTGATTCCTGACCGGGATCTGAAATGGATCCCAGTCCCTTGTTCAGCATGGTGGGCCTCTGGACCCGTCACGTCTGAAATTACCCCATGTTGCATAGGTACAGAGTTCCATAGGTGAGACTGTATTACAAGAGTCTCAGTGCTGAATGAAAGTTTACGAAAACATTAAATCTCTAACTCCCAAAGTAAGGAATTAGCCAGCACATCTACGTGTAAACACTAGGGGCCTGATTCTCCTCTTAAACCAGTTTTAGAGCATTCATTTATGTGAAACTATTCCCAATGTATTATCTTACTGCGGTGGCCAAACAGAGGCTTGGATTACAGGCAGGTGAAATGCAGTTATCATGAGCCAGCAATGCACAGGGCTGGTGCCGCCACCTCTACTTGCCTCCACCACTAGGATGGGGGGAGGGAAGAGTGGAGCGAGCATTGGAAGTCAAGACAGTGGGTATTTTCAGACATTACGAGATCACTGTACACCACACTGAATCACATTGGATCCCGTGTGGTTGCAGTGATCTCATGAACGTCTATTTGCTCCCAGCCAGATGTTCACCACAGTAAACACCCGGCTGGGATAAAATTGACCTCGGTTCTGAAGGTGAGGCCAGCCTCACCTTCAGAATCATGGTTAGGTTGGCCATGATCCAGGATAGGGCTGGCAATGGCCACAATGAATGTCTGCTTGCCAGCCCCATCCCGGAATTGGGTCCCAAACATGGGATGGGATCTGGGCCACCCATCTCCCCGAGGGCGGGCGACCATGAACACGCGGGGGGGGCTGAGCGGTCACGCCACACAGCCCTGCCTCCTCCCCGATTCCTCTCTGCAATCAGGCCGACACGTCTAAAGGATGGCCGGTTTGATCACAGACCAGGATCCGAGACGGATCCCGGTCCAAGGTTCAGCGTGGCGGGCCAAAAGGCCCATCACATCTGAAATTACCCAGTGAGTGAGAGTGTGTGAGAGAGAGTATGAGAGCTTGTGAGAGTTCAGGTGAGTGAGTGACACTGAATCCAAGAGTAACTAGCACCTAGAATGTGTATGACCGACCACCCCATATACCAGGTTTATTTTACAAAGTTTATAGAATTGGAATTTGGGGCTTAATACCTGTTGAAAGTCTGTCTTATGGCTCTTGGCCATATAAAGATTTTAGTATGTTACTCTTGAGATTGATCCTGTTCTTGTATAATATAGCTAAGCCGAAATATGTTCCTCATGGTTAGATTTTTTAAACACCTATTCTAACAACTGTAAATCATATGCACCAATAAAATGCCTGAATGCTTTCACATGCACAAATGAGTGGTTGTATGTGAATGGGATAATGGCAAAGAGTTAGTCTAGATAACCCTTGAGGTTCCTTCCAGCTCTATGATTTTATGGGTTTTTCTACACTGTACTTGTTGCGTGGGTCTCTGAAAATGTGGCCCACATCTTTTCTTTTGTTATCATTTTGTGGTTTTGGTTTTTGTAAAAAGTCCCAGTTGTTGCCCAAGATTGAGTCATAAGGAGGTGTTTGTACAGAAGTCACCCATCTTCTTGTTTTCCATGGCAGTCTATCTGTTTCTCTCATTGGCCTCTCCATTGGTCCAAGATCCTTATGTGGGCAGGGAGAAGATGGGACTGCGCTGGGAAGTTGCATTTATTTTGAAGGGCAGAGGAGGTAAAAGCAGCCAGTGCTACAATTGTGTTTCAATTGGTACTGTGTTGCCAAGGTGCAGGGAGGTACCCAGAGATCCAGTGCTAAGATGGAAGAAGGGGACCTTTGTACAGTTCCTCCTACAGAAGTCCCCTTTGCTGCAAAATGGCGGTGACAGGGGATTTGTTGTGTCCCTCCAGTATCAGAGAGCATGCCGCTGCGGGTGGAAGCCTGTTAGAAGGCTGCCCGAGTTGTTTGAAAAGGGCTTGCGCGGCAACCCTCCCTGGTGGCACAAGAAAGCACATCACGTGGGCTGGGAGGCCCGCCCTGTTTAGAAGGGGTGGACTTCCTGTGGACTGAGAGCTCAGCATTCCGAGGTTGGAGGCCGAACAGTCAGCCCCACCCACCTCCCCTCTAGCACTGTGGGTTGTGGCTGGTTGCCATTAGGGAACCAAAGAGCAATTTTGGTGAGTAGCCTGATTATAAGGATCGCTGGTTTTGCCTCCTTCACAGTGCGGAGTAGGTTAAATAGGACACCTATTTGGACTAATTATAACGTTGGGGAATTTTGAATTTAATCAGAATTTTAATTGGATATAGGTTCTTAATCTTGAATTCGGCATAATAAATAGGGTAATTAGTAGGGATGGGACATCTGGCCAAAAAACGGCTACCAGTTTTACCGGTTACCGGTTTGCAAAAAACCGGTTTACTGGATTAAAACTGGTTTAGCAGTGCTGGATCTATTCCATTGATTTAAATGGGGAACTGTCAGTATCCACAATGAAATCAATGGGGGGGGGAAACAATCCCTCCCCCTCCCAGGCTGTGTGGGTGGAAGAGGGGACACCCCCCACCCACCCTGCCCAGCCTGGATTTTTTTAAAAAAAAAATTCCCCCGAAGTCCCTGGCTCCGGGCCGCCGCTGGCGACCCGGAGCCCGCACCAGCAGGTAGGTACTAGGGTGATCTCTGGGGTGGGGGGTGGCTTAACACACACCCCACCCCAGGAATCACCCTACCCCCCCACCCAAGGATCGCCTACCTTTGGCGCTGCAGGCGGCGGCGGCAGCATGGCACTCCGGACGGCCTCAGCACTGGCTGGCTGTGGCTTCAGCGCTTACTAGGCCTTCTGGGGAACTTCCGGGGAACTTCCGGGTTCCGGCCTTCCGGGGAACAACCCTAGTACCTACCTGCTGGTGCAGGCTCCAGGTCACCGGTGGCAGCTGGGAGCCAGGTACTTTGGGGGGAAAAAATGTTTTTAAAATCCAGGCTGGGCAGGG
>QEPC01009717.1:1182236-1205792 GCA_003113815.1 Sphenodon punctatus
GAAATGTGATGTTTGTGATAAAATTGAGGTTTTGAAATTGTGAGATGTAACTGTTAGTCTGGTGATCTGCCTGCTTTTAAACCTGGCAGAGGAGGTGAATATAACCTGCCTAACTGAAATTGCTGGATTAAGTAATGTAATGTCCATCTAGTGTTAACCCTGGGAACTCCTTGCTACTGGGTTATGCTGCCTACCATTGCCCTGGCTCCGCCCCCAGGCTAGGCTCCGTCCCCAGGCTAGGCTCCGCCCCCAGGCCCGCCAACCTCAAAACCCACCAGCCACCCCTATGTCCACAACTGCAGCTACTTTAGGCTACCTCAGGGCAGTGTGTGTGTGTGTGTGTGTGAAGAATGCATCCGTAACTTATTTGTGGACTTGTAAACTCTGAAGACTGAAAGACCAGCACTTTAAGGTGTGTGTAAAAATACCCATTGTTTGACTCTGGGCATTTGTACACGAGACAGGAGGAGGGGAACTACTGCGAGCCAAAATCATGGCAGGGGAATCATGGGAAGCTCATGGGTGACAGGGCTCAAAATCTGGCCTAGACACCCATGAGTGAAATCATGGCAGAAATGGGCTAATGATGTTAAAAAACCCATACACATGAGAGGTGCTTCACATGATCATCAGGCTGTGATTTTAGCTCACGGCAATTCTCCCCCTCTCATCTCATGTGCAAGCAGCCTCTGTTAACCTTCCTCTCATTCTGCTCCCCACTCACATCACCACTACTACCATCATTCAGCACAAATACACTTTCGTCAGGACTCCTTTATCACAGTGTATGGCGATCCAGCTAGTCCTCCTGCTTATTTATCTCTCCCAATAAGCCTTCCTTAGGACACTTGGACTCCCCTTTTTAAAAAAAACCTGCTGCCACCATCCTGATCTTTTCTGCTAGGAAACATGTAAGTATCACCACTTATCCCGTCTTACCTCTATAGTCCTGTGATTTCAGTTATTTGGTGTAAGGCCAAGCTGGACGTGGGGCATAAAGGATCACCACCTCCAGTTATAACATGGAATTTTATTATATTCTAATAGTATGTGGTATAGGACCATAAGTGGTGTACATTAAGGCTGCTTTTATACAAGCGGGTTGCCGTTGTGCGACCCGCTCGTGCGATATTTCAAAATCCCACAAGGCAGGATTAGACGAGACAGATGTCCGGGATCATGCACATAGAAGGCGGTCGCACATTGTTTGCAGACCACAAATTAAATACCTCACAATCGAGGTACCTCACGCTAGTGCATGAGACTAAGAATTCAGACTTTAGGCAGATTGCAGGACTAGCAGCAGAATTGCTCATCTACTGATTCATGGACAATTTCCTACTCTTTCCCTAATTTTTGTTGAAGAATAGCTTGTTGGGAAATGATTATCGTGCTCTACTCTTAGATCTTTATTTTTGCACTTTAGTAAGTGGATTGATTTTTAAAACACATTACACTCCCATAAAAATATTCAAAAAGATAGAGGGTGAAAACAAAGGAGACAGTGGCAAGCCAGCTTCCCACCCTGCTCCAGGGAAGGCTACATCAGCTGCCATTCTCCAAGTCAGCACGCAGCTCAGAACAAATGTGTGGGCAAACTCAGGTGGGTGGAGAATCGTCCCAATGTCCCCATGCCACACGTAAGACAGAGAAACTGAACACATGGGCATCCGTCAGGCCCTGGCCCCATCCCACTCCCAGAACCCTGTACAGCCATGGGAAACTGCAAGCAAAAGAAGCAGCAGGAACCGCCCTGAATAGTACTCCAGGAGGGCAGTGGCAGACATCAGGGAAGCAGCCCTGGGCATCCATGCAGGCACACTGAGGGGCCAGCCAGCCACAAGAGGAAGCAGTTGCCACTCACAGAAAGCCAGCTTTAAGAAGTAAAGTTCATACCCTATAGTGAGCAAAGGAATAAAATGGGAAAGCAGAAAAGAGAAGTGAAAGCAGCTGGGAGAGTTGTTTTCTCCTTTGGGGCTCTGAGGTTGCAGGATGGGTTTCTGCACCAGCTGCTGACTCTCACTCTTCAAGTCCCCTTGCCAGTCCTGCATCTGCTGCACATGGCGGTCCCATTGCCATCTCCCCATCTTGTCTTCCCTGTGGGTCCCTGTGCTGGGTGGCATGCAGCTGCAGGAAACATCGGTGTTTCTCGGCCAGCCCCTAAATGGCATCCCAGATCTTGTCTACCCAATGCGTGTTCCCATTCATCAGGTCCCATGCCAGATCCTTCCTGCACTGCTGGGTCCATGCCCACAGGGCCCGGTTCTACTGGTTGCCTGCAGATGATCTTGCCAGTGCTGGCACCCCTCCCACTGGTGGACCTGTAGCACAAGGCTTAATTCATGCAACATGAATTGCCAGAACCCAAACCTGCCTCGCAAGCCTCATAAGCTGCCTCGCAAGCTTCCTCATAAGCCACACCCCTTGCTCCAGAACTTGACAGAACAGGGAACTGAACCCTAATCTCCAGTTTGTCATCTAATTACTGGACTAACCTGTCTCTCTACAGCTGAATATAAAACAGGAGTTCTTGTGACTGAATCTATATAATCACCAGTACTGGGGATGGGGCACAGAAGTCTTTAATGACAGCCAAATAAACCATGCAGGGTTCTTCTGGCTTTCATTTCTAACCCTGAAATGGCCAATATCAGCCTTTCTCTGGCCTTTCACATTTCTGGATGCACATTCCTAGTGGAAATACTTCCTGGGGCTCAGCCCCCCTTGAATTTAAGTGCCAGGGATGAGCCCTGGAAAGCCCCCCACAAATTAAGCCCTGCTGTAACAGGATGAAAAGGACAGGTGTGGGTTCTGGCCACCCCACTCTCACCTTTCAGCCCAGTGTTTTGGTCCCAGTCATTATGCATTTTGCCTTGGTGCCCACTGTCGCCCCCATCCTCCACGTCCATCTGTTCAGCATGTCAGCCCCCACAGGCCCGATGTGGTCCCCTCCCAGCCGCTTGCTACGCCTTCCATTTCCACATGATGCCTCTGTGTCCCAGGACTCTGCAGGTTCCTCCTGCTTCCTATCCTGGCCTCATGTGAAAACAGCAATGAACGAGAGCCATCTGAGGCCGTTTTTAGATGAGCATGGTGGCGCCCACGCTTGTTTTTCAAAAGACCCGGCAGTCCGTTCTATGACCAGCCTCGATCGCCGACCTGGTCAGTTCGCGGCTGGAAATGGATGTGCATCACCCACACATGCACGTATTCGGCAGCAGCGTCACGTGTAGAATGGACTGCTGGGTCTTTTGAAAAACAAGCGCGGCCGCCGCCGTGCTCGTCTAAAAATGGCCTCAGTGACTGGCATTTGACTGGCTGCTCTGCCCTATGGTTGGGTCACCTAGCCCCCCCCCCCATCCTGTGCATTCACTTACTGCTCCCCTTGGCCCCTCCACATTCCTAGGAGGCTCTGGGTCTTCGGTCCCCTCTGCCTTCAACCCTGCTTGCTCCAGGACTGATTGCTGGCTGGCTGGGACCAGGAAGTTGGGGTTGAGATTCCTGAGGGTGGTGTCAGGTGTTCTCAGAGACTGGCTGGGGGCCATGACCAGACATGGTGGGTTGTGTCCCCAAGGGCCCAGCCTCAGACAGGGGTGAATGCTTGTGGAATGAGCGGTACTTCACAAAGTGGCAGTGGGAGAGGGGTGTCCACTCAACAGTAGCCCTCAGCGAGCCCGGTTCCAGCAAGGCATGAAACAACTATAGACCTGTCTATGCACAAAAAGGTGTCAAGGAGTTCCATGTACTGTATTGTTTGGTGACTGCAGCCGGACTTGAGGTTATTGTCCTTTTACGTCCTTGTAGCCTCTCCTCAGGTCCTTTGACCACTGCTGGCACTGGCTCATGTCCTCGTGGTAGCTAAGCTCCACCATCCAGGTGGTGATCACCTGGAATACCTGTGCTTATTCCTGTGCATCCTCCCCACAGACTGATGAATGCCCTCATCTCGTGCTCAGAAGAGGCCTTCTCCCAGTATGGTGGTGGTCTGAGCTTCCATGTCCCTGAAGTGGTGGTGCTGGTGGATACCTGTAAATGAAAACAGTGATATGACAGACACACACCACATAAAAGCTGTGCCATACCATGGGATGGCTGCTGTGTCACCACCACCACCACCCCTGGGTGCGCTGACTTACTGTGCTGGACTGCCTGTCCCACAGATGCATGGTCCCTTTCTCTGTCTCTTGCTCTGATGTGGAACAGGCATTGGACACAAGCTTCTGTACAGACCAGGGACACCCAGCATGGCCATACCTTTGCTGCTTGGTTCCCTTTAAGGGTGCCAGGCGTCTCATGTGAAGGGACATTGTGGTGCGGCCTCTCCATTGACTCCGTGGTCTTGGTGGACCTCGCCCTGTGATAGGGCTGGCTGGGGCCTAACAGATGGGAGGGTGCACATCAGCCTGGTTTAGCCCAGGCCTTTGCCCAGGCTGTGTCACTAACCTTCTCCATCCCACGCATCCTGTAGCAGCTGGCCGCCCACCTGAGGGTGGACATGGGTGAATATCTGGCAGCACATGAACTAAGGAGCAGGTGACTTTCAGGTTAACGCGAGCTCTTGTGAGATAACGCTACTGATTCATTTGTTTTTTCACTCATAGACATCCATTTTAAAAAAAATCTTGATGTCTTTTTTTCTTTATCTTTCTTGTGCCTACATGGCAGTGCAACAAAATCTCCTGTGCTTCTCTATAATTAAGCCCAGGGTTTTTATGTTAGGCTTAACAAAGATTATATTATATTTCTATTACCTCATGAATGCAGTTTGTGAATTTAACCCTCCTGCGCCTGAGAAACTGACTGACTAATAACTGTATTGGGGGTCAAAAGGACCCCCATTAATAAATAGCTGAAAAATAATGAATGTGATTGATTTGAAATGGACTCCAGATTAAGAGAAAAATTTGGAAGTTTATTAGTATAACAAATGAAAAAAATAAATACAAAACAACCACCCATGGTATTAAGGGTCACCATGACTCCTCATGTAAAGCAGCACAGCTAACAAAAATGGTACAGGGGGTCATGTTGACCTCCTCCAATCCCAGAAAAGGAGAGGCGGAGCCAGCTCAAAAGTCTTGAATTCACAGTAGGATGGCCAGATATGGCAATTTTAGAGGATATTTATGAAAAATACAGGTGCAGGGCTTCAAAAAGCTCACAGTAAATGCAGGGGTCATCAACACCCCCCATGTAGAATGAATAGGTATTTTTCCAACACAAAGCTGCTAATGGCTGTGATAAAAAAAACAGTGTCAAGAGTTCACTCTAAATAGGTCTTAACTGCTGTGTAAAAATAAGGAACAATAGAGGCTGGTAAATTGATCAATGTAACCCCCCAAAGCATGTAATGGTGATATTTTCCTAAACACACCACCAATGACCTTTGTGAACTCAAACTAAGTGCTACATTTTGTCCTTCACCCTCATTGAGGGTTTTAATTAGGACAGCAGGTGCTGTGTTAAGTTTCACTTCTTTAAAAGACACATGTATTTTAAGAATATATGTGCAAAGGGTCAACATGACCCCCAATACACAGGGCGTATAGTGCTTTCTTTTTCCCATTGACTTACGTTGGGGTCGAAAGGACCTCTGATGATGAAATGATAAAAAACCTCCGCTTTTAAAAAATGGGGAGGGCGGAGGAACATGAAACAACACAGGACAGTTGACCTCACACTTCTTAAGGAATACATGGGGGAAGGAGTGGTTCAGGCTTGCCAAAACAGTTTTATGATTTTTTAGCAGCCTTTGGGGTCAGAAAGATAGGAGGGTGAAGATACAAAATTAATTAGGGATGGGAGAAGTTTCAGTATAAATATTTCCTTCCTGTTCTTTATAACTCCATAAAGATGGTGAGACAAAATTTAGAGCTGTACATAAAAGATAATTAAAAATTTCACTCTCTCTTAGCTGTTGGTTATCTTTATGATTCCCATTGTCAGTTCTGAACAGAGGCTCATGTCGCTGTTCATGCTGTTTTAATTTTTTATGTGGAATCTTGTCTCTTCAAATTTCCAACTTTTCAAGATGTTCTCTCCCCAGTACAGATTTTTGATGTCAGGAAGAGCACAGCAAGGCTTTCATAAATTAAAATGGTGTGTGGTTATTTTTTATTGGTAGCATTTCAGGAATGTACAAAATGTCTGTATATCCAAACACTATGCTAGAAAGTGGATTTATACTCTTGTGCTAACTAGGAGATATCTCGCTAAGAGATGTGCAATAGTTTTAAGATCAGTCTTTGCAAGACAAGTTTGGTGGTGACTGTGCCAAGCCCACTGATTACAAAGGAGACACAGGAAAAAACTTCTTTGAATCTAAGGGCTCTTTTAGACAAGCGGCACTCCATTTCGCGTCGGCAGCGCGCATATTTTGAAACCTCCGCCTGGTCTAATTAGACGAGACAGAAGTGGCTTAATATGCGCATATTACGGCGGAGACGCATTTTTTAAGTGCGCAAATTAAATACCTCATAATCGAGGTATTTAATTTGTGCACTTAAAAAATGCGCTACTGCCGTAATATGCGCATATTAAGCCACTTCCATCTCGTCTAATTAGACCAGGTGGAGGTTTCAAAATATGCGCGCCGCCGACGCGAAATGGAGCGCCGCTCATCTAAAAGCGGCCTAAGAAATGTTCTGTAAGGAATTAGGATGTTATGACCAAGACCACAGAGCTTTCAGTCTTAACAATTAAGCAAAGAGAATTTTGAAGTGAGCAGTCAAAGGTTAACAAGGTGGAAGGGAACCACTATGTGTAGAAGTTCTGATGGAAAACAGTTGTAAATTTATGCATTTAAAAGAGTGAATTTTCTTAAAATTACATGATATGTGAAAATGTTAGGAGTTCTGTTCTCTCTCTTTTTCACAGGGTGGACAGTTAGAACTGACTGGTTATGTCCCTCCTTGCTCAGCAGTAGGCAGGATCCAGATGATTAACCACCACTGCTAGAGTGAAGGGCATACCCTGCACCAGCTCCCCAGTCTGTTCCTGCCTTGTGAGAGAGCAGCTGTTTTAGGCTATAGTTTTTAGTTCCACTTTTTGTATTGTTTATTTGGGGGCTAACCCCCCTCATACTCATCTCCTTCTCAGCAACACAGAGCTCTGAGCTTTCTGGCAAGTTTTCTCCCTGCTCCACCCCCTCTTCAGTGTCCTTAAGGAGGACCCCATTTAGGAGGGGAGTGTTGGCCATTGGGGTCTTCACTTTCCTCTTCCTCTGGGTGTGAAAGGGAATTTGACAGGGATGGCAGCAGCAGCACAGAGCCATGGTCAGGCTGTTTCCTGCCTTTTTTCTCAGAGGCGGGCCAGCCTCATAGTAGCTGCCCCTTTTCCCTCCCAGGCTCCAGACTTGGCATCCAGAAGCAGGAAATCTTGGTAGTCGGACTCAACAGCACTCCCCAGCCAAGAGGATGCTGCTCAGTCCAAGAGCAGAGGTGGAGAGTCACTCCAGGGGGAGGACACATTGGAGCAGACCCAGAAGCCCTGGTGCAGCTGCAGAGAGGTGGGACCCGGGCCCATTACCGGCTACCGGATTTACCGGTTACCGGTTCTCTAAAAACCGGATTCCCGGATTAAATCCGGTATGCCGGTACCGGTTTTATTTCATTGTGTCCCCATTGAAATCAATGAATTCCTTCCCCCTCCCCCTCCCCCTCCCAGGCTGCGCGGGTGGAAGGGGAGACACCCCCCACCCACCCTGCCCAGCCTGGATTTTTGTTTAAAAAAAGACTCAGAGGCGAGCCCACCCCCCAGCACCAGCGGCTGCGGCGTCCCCGCAGCCGCCGGTAAGTATGACCCGATCCCTGGGGGGGGTGTTTAACACACACCCCCACCCCCCAGGGATCACCCCTACTAAAGTTCATAGCTTGCTTACCTTGCGGGGCTCCGGGTCCGGCGGCGGCAGGCGGTCCGGAGGCCTCAGCGCCGGCTGTGGCTGCCGGCGTCAGAGACGCTCTAGGCCTTCCGGGGAACTTCCGGGGAACGTTTTCCCACCCCAGAGTGAATGCACCGGACCTGGGCATTCCAACCCCCTCAGACGAGACTCCCTTGCCTCTGCAGGATAGTGTACCTGAAGGTGTATTGGTGTGGCTGGGGAGGTAGGTTGCCTCATGACCCGTCCTCCTGGCATGGTCTTGGCCCTGGGGTAATTCCCCAACCAATAATTTGGAGAATGGGGCAGAGAGTCTGAGCTTGCCTGTTAGAGAACACTCTGCCTCTCCCGCTGCTGGTCCTAGAGCTCAAAACTGTTCCCCTAGGGAGTGCAAACCCAGGCCTAAGGAGTCTCCCACACAGAACCTCTCAGGCTCTTCAAAGAACTCCTCCTCCCCAGCTCTTCTCATTCCCCCTCTCCCTGGAGAGGCAAGAAGGGACAAAAGGGGACACTCAAAGGGCTCCAAGCAGAGCAGGGGTAAGAAGGAATAAACATCACGCCTGCAATAAGGGGCCCAAAAGCAGAAAGAAGAGGGCTTATTCCCCCTTTTCATCTTCCCCAACCCCATCCTCTCAAGCCAGGGAAGGAGGATGCGAAGCTCTCTGGTGCTGAGACCACGAAGTGGGCAGAACCGCTGGGGGTTAGAAATTGTTTGAGGCAGAACATTTTCCTAAGCAGGGAGCTAGGCTGTTTGACCTCACACTGGCTAACTTTTTACCTAGATTCCATTAAGAGAGAATGGGAGCACTGCCAGATTTAAGGGGCCCCACAAGTACACGAGGCACTTCTACTCTGTTCCCAAGGTAAATTAGAAGCAGCTAATCTAGCTAAGTCTGCTGTCCTGCCAACTGAGCAGGGTGGCAGGGGCTACGGGCCTGTTAGATAGGAAGTTAGATATTACACCTAGTGATAACTTTAAAGCATCTTCCTTAGCTCTTCAGGCCACAGCCTCAGCCACAAGCTTCAGAAGAGCAGTTTTTCTGTGGGACTCTCCCATAGAGAAGGCAGAGGCTAAGGAGATGAAAGACAGCTTCAAGAAGCTCTCCCTCATAGTAGCCTATGCCCTGATGCCCCTTTAGACATTGTACAGCTTTAAACCTGAGCTATGGCAACATACGCAGTGGCTTGATGTTCCATCTGGCTTCAATCTTGGAAGGTGGACCTACCTTCTAAGTCTGTCCTGTGTGGAGCTCATTGTTAAGGTGGAAATCTATTCAGGTGGACAATGCTCTTACCACAGAGACAGAGAAGCAGTACGCACTGCCTCTCAATCCCACAAAAGCAGCATCTAGGAATTTCTTTTGTCCTTGACCCTGCTTTTGGGGCCAAAGGAGTTATTTGCCACGTAAGGAGAAGCACTCAGACAGGTACAGATGGCAAAAGCAAAATGGTTCACAGAACCAGTCCAACTTCAGAAAAAAACCCAGCCTGCCTCCAACAGGCCAACCCAATGGTTCGTCTGACTGGCAATGCCTCCTCTCCTTGGAACCTCTCTGATTGTGGGGAAGCTCTCTGATCGGGGTGAAGCTACATCACTTTGCAGACCAGTGGGTGAAATCATCATTGGACAACACGGTGAGAGAGATGATTTCTCAGGGTACTCAATAGAGTTCACTGTCCCCTGAAGGATTGGTTTGGGTCCTCTCCCACATCAAGGGATCTGGCCAAACATCCACTTATGTTGGGAGCCATTCAACACCTACTGGACAGAGGAGCTATGGAAGAGGTGCTTGTCTCTCAGAGGTATTGCATTGTCTACTATTTTTTTCCTTCACAATATCCAGAAAGAATGGGGACATCAGGATGATCCCCAACCTCAAATCCCTGAATGAAAGCAGGAAGTGCAGGAAGTTCCTCATGGGGATGCTCATGTCCATCATCAGTGTGCTCCAGCAAGGGGACTTCCAGTCACTCGTCAGCTTGTGAGAGGCTTGCCTGTACATCCCCATTCATTAGGTCCATGGCATGTTTCACTATTTTGCCTTTGGCAGCAGCCTCTATTGACTCTGAGCTCTCCCGTTGTGACCCAGGATGTTCACAAAGATCCTGATTGTCCTCATGGCACACGGTTGGAAAAAAGGAGTACACATTTACCCCTACTTCAACAGCCTTTTTATATGATCCCCATTGCGTCATCAGGGGGGAACAGGACTTTTGGCTGACTGGAGTGAGACTTCCTGATCAACAGAGAGAAAAGCTGTATGATCCTCAGTTTCTCTTGCACCTGAGGGTGATGTTGGGCATCAGCTTAGATCAGGTTTTCCCATCAGAGGGAAGACTAATGAAGCTGCTGAGCTGGATTGATCAACCCGAAAGTGAGAGCCAGTTGGATCTGATGTACCTGGCCCAGGTGGTTGGCAGCCTACTCTGCTGCTTGGACACAGTGGGCTGGGCTAGGTTTATTCTGCATCCACTACAATCGGTCCTCTGACCTTTCCAGAAAGAGATTGCAGTCTCCATGCATCTTCCAAATGCAGTTCCTTGAAACGTGAAGGAGGATCTCCAATGGTGGGCAGCTCTGGCCAGGGTTTCACAGGGAATGCATCTTTGAGATGCACTGAGACGGATTCTGACCATGGGCTCCAGCATCTGGGGCTGGAGAGTCCATTTTGCTCATAAATCAGCTCAGTGTACATGGACCCAAAAGGAGGTGTCCTGCCACAACGACCCCTTGGAAATGAAAGTAATTCACCCAGCTCTGCTTTATTTCTCTGCTGAGTTGGAAGGGGGACACATCCTTGTGCACACAGGTAGTACGATTGTGATGGCATATGTCAACCAGCATGTGTGCATGTGTGTGTGTCCAGATCCAAGCCCCTACAAATGGAAGCGTCACTGTTGTTCAGCTGGAGGGAGTGGGGGGAGTACATCTGCCTCGATCAAGGTGATACACATCACAAGTTCCCTGAATATCCAAGCAGACTAGCTCAGCCATTATAAACTAGATATAGAGAAATAGTCCACATTCGAGAAAGCATTCCAAGGCATAGTGAGTCATTTTACTTCATCAGTGTTGGGCCTCTTTACATAGAGTCAGAATCACAAGGTCTCTGAATTTGTTTCCAGGATATACAACCTAGGAGCAGCAGGCCTGAATGCTCTGTCTCACAGGGGCTTCTTTAAGCATTCTCTCTCTTTCCCCTTATTCCTTGTGTAATTTGGAAGACCAAAGAGGAAGGAGCTTGTGTGATCCTGGTGGCACCATACTGGCCAAGGAGGCCTTGGTTTTCTGATGTCATCAACCTGGCGGTGAGAGGCCCTCTACATCTCACTGCAACTCTGAACCTCCTATTCCAGGGACCAGTTCTTCATTCATATCTACAGATGTTTCATCTTGCCGCTTGGCTGAGAGGGCTCTATTGACTGACTTTGGTAACTCTGGTAATCTCTTGGATACCTTGTTATCATCTCACAGATCTTTGACCAACAGGGCATATGGTGCAGCTTGAGTGAAGTTTGTATACTGGAGCAGGAGACAGCCAATGTGGGGGTATCGGCGATCCTGCAGTTTCTCCACAAAGTGGGGTCACAAAATGGATCTCGAAGCTAATACTTGCTCGAATATCATCTGCTGTGGAGGCCAGCCTTCCTTGTCCTCATACCCTCATGTTAGGAGATTCCTCAAGTCCGCACAGCTCACCTGCTCTGCTCACTGTTTAGCCACAGGAGGTTGAATGTCATCCTCAAGGCTTTGATGCACCCACCTTTTAAGCTGCTTCTACAGATGTCTCTGTTCTTTTTAATGGATAGGACAATGTTCCTGGTGTCCATGACCTCAGCTTGCAGAGTTGGTGGATTATTTCTTCTGACTCAAAACTGTGTATTTTTCACAAAGACAAGTTAGTCCTATGGTTAGACTCTGCAGTCATACAGAAGGTCATCTCAAGGTTTCACAGGGATCTAGAACTGAATCTTCCCTCTTTTTTTCCCAGTATTCAGCACCCAAGAGAGAGGGAATAGCACAGATTAGTTGTCAGAAGGGAACTTAAAATTTACCTGGATATGTATTGCCACTTCAGAGTGAACTCTGCCCTGTTTGTAGCCTTCTGGGCTAGGAGAAAGGGTAGGAAGGTTTCAAAAAGTACCCTAGCTAGATGGTTTAATGCCTGCATATTGTAGGCTTACAAGGCCTCATAGGTTTGTCCTCCTATGGGAATGGTTGTGCAACCTCTCAGGGGCAGCTATGAATTCTGTGCTCCTGGGTAGGACATCAGTGGCGGAAATCTGCAGAGTGACCAGCTGGTTCTCTGCTCATTCATTTGCATGTCACTACAAGGATGACTGTCTAGCATCCGCTGAAGTGGTTTGGGGCCATTCGGTTCTTCAGAGAGTTCTTACTTAGTCCATTTTGGAATTGGACCCATCTGCTTCTTTTCTGGACTGGTGGGAATCTGCCCTCCTTGGAAATGTACTGATTGGAAGCTTCCCATTAGGGATGTGCAAACACGGTTCGGACCAAACTCAGTCTGTTCGGGCATCCGTATCGACCATCTGACCTGAACTCGAAAATGGCTGAACAGTTCGGCCATGTTCAGGTGAGTTCGGATGAGTTCAGGGGCAGGAAAAACGTGACTTTGGGCGGAAAAAACGTGACTGGAAGAGGGAGGCAGCTGAGGAGCAGACTTCCTGGCACCAGGGGTGGAGACCAGAGGTTGTTTCAGGGCCAAATGATACCGATACAAAAAAAAAATCTTTGAATTCCGTATCAGTATCGATAGCACTATTTTCGACTGTTCAGCCAAGTTTGGCCAAACTGAGCTCCACCAAACCAAACAACCGAACATGGGTTTCGAACCGAACGTCCGAACATCTGAACTGCATTCTGTTCGCACATCCCTACTTCCCATCAGTTCTGACTGTCCACCCTGCAAAAAGAGAAAGGGAAATTGCCTTACCTGTGAATTTCTGTTCTTTTCTTGACGTAGGATGGATGGACAGTCAGTCCCACCCATGTTTGATTCCACTTTTGAGGATCAGGCAGGGGTGTTGAGTAGAGTCTGGGGGCTTCTTTCACGACTCCCTTTTCTGATCTGTGCCTATTGGTTTTAAAAAAAAAAAAATTCTTTTTCTTACTGTTCAAGTTTATTTTTTCTAGTTTTCTAAGTTAGCTTTTGCAGTCATATCCTGGGGAGCTGGTGCAGGGGTATGCCCTTCCCACTAACAGTGGCTGTCAGTCATCTGGATCCTGTCTACTGCTGAGTGAGGAGGGACAGAACCTCTCAGTTCTGACTGTCCACTTTGCTTCAAGAGAACAGAAATTCACAACTAAGGAAATTTCCCTTTTCATGTAATTAGTATAGCAGAAAACAAAATGCATTCATTGAACTGATGTGTATGCAACTTTGTGGCTGATTTTAGATTCATTCACTGTCTAACAAGAAAAGAAAGAGCTGATAATCTAGAGTAGCCAGTTTCATTTGTAAATGTTTTGTTAAGCTCTGTTTGATGATTATTGTTACCACCAGACAGAAGTGGCATTGGTATTCCAGCTACATACAAATAGTTCCCTAGATCACTGCCACTCTGTATAACATGTACATCTTGGGTTCTTAAGGTGTACTGGAGTGAGTCTTTTGTTCTTCAATGTCCTATGCTCTGCTTTCCCTCTGCCAGCCAGCTTGCCCATCACCTGTCTCCCATCCCTCCTGAGGACTCTTTCATTTTCTGGGTAAAATGTCTTGTCGAGAGGAAGGAATAATCAAGGTTCTTGCACCATTAAGTCTGGCTGCCTAGAGTGGACCACATGGGAAAGCCTGCATAGAAGTTGTTCACAAGCAACCATAAGGTCTAGCCAAATGAGGTTTAGCTGATTGAAGCTGAATCCTGACAAGACAGAGGTGATGCTCATTGGTGGGGCCGGTGATCTGGAGGAAGGGGGGTTGCCCGTCATTGACGGGGTTCGCCCTGTGTTGACATCTCATGTACAGAGTCTGGGGATGCAGTGTGCTTTTTGCCAGTTACATCTGGTGAGGCGGCTCTGTCTGTATGTCTCAGACTCGCCACCATCATTCATACATTTGTCACTTCGAGGCTAGACTACACTAATGCGCTCTACATGGGGCTACCCGGGGTGACGGTCCGGAGGCTGCAGCTGGTGCAGAATGCGGGAGCCCATCTGCTTACGGGCACAGGTCGCCGGGAGCATATTCAACCAGTGTTCTGAGCTCTGCATCTAGCTATCTGAAGGATCACCTCACTTCCTGGGTGACTCTTGGGGCCATCGGGGGGTGCCCTCCTGGAGGTTCCCCACTGTAGGTGGCTGACAGGGAGGTGTTCGTGGCGGCCGCACAGGTGCTGTGGAGTTCCACTGGGTGTCCATCTCAGCCCAGATCTCCTCACTTTCCGGCATCAGTGTAAAGCGTGGCTCTTCTGCCAGGCATTCAATGCAGGGGGGTGGGAGTCAAGAGGAAGTTTAGGGGGTGGGTGAGATTATTTACTTATGTTCTCTGCACACTTTTATTGCTCTTTTGTATTGATTTTTTAAAAAGTATTTTTATATTGTGTTTTTACTGTATTGTATTCCTCATGAAGGAAAGGGAGGGGAGAGGAGTTAACTTGACATCCAAGCAGTGCCAGAGGCAATGCTGCAGGTACTACTCCATGCTCAGCAATGGGGCCATTCTGAGTGGGAGATTGTGCAGGTGATGTAGATTATTAATAGGGTAATTTTAAGAAGCAGGGAATTTGATGATGATTACCTGATGAATATTAGCTTTACTGTACTTCACATCCTCCATCTGGCAAATGGATGCATGGATTTGGTCTCGGAGAACACACTCTGTTACCGAAAAAAGAAAGTGTTGCCAAATCCAATTCTGTTTTTCATACAGAAGCTCAGAAGAAGCAAATGGAAGATAATGCAGACTTGATCCAAGAGGAATGCATATCAGAGACTGCAGATAACTCTACAGAAGACCCCACTGAAGGAGGACCAGATGCAGATGGGGATGGAGAAGAGATGACTGATGGAATAGAGGATGATTTTGATGAGGATGGGAGTAATTAGCTGGTAAGAAAAGATCATGCTGTGTCTATGTATACAATGGAAATACAGGAGCCAGTTTTTTTCAACATTTTGGTATTAACTCCTTTTTGGAAGCACCACTTTCCAGGGCAGTCCATTTATATATGGGCATTACAGATTCAGATTAATCCATAACTTCCCAAAAATGGGAGTTATGGATTAATCTGTAACTCCTACACTGATTACAGATCTCTATATTTCTGGATCTCCGTAAAGCTCATTAGAGTGGTGTCAAAGAGTTGACATTGACTTGGTGCCACTCCAGTGAGCTTTAGGGGAAAGAGAGCGGCAGGCAGAGGGGCTTTGCCGGGGACCAGGATATCCCAACTCCCTGGGTTGACTCACCGCCCAGCTGCTGATTGCTCCTCCAAGTTCTGGCTACTGCTCTCACTGATCCTCCTTGGTTGCTGCTCTTTCCCAGGTTCTGCACATGTCCTGTGCACCAGAAGAATCCTTCTCACTCCCCTCCCCCTGTTCAGAAAAGTTGAATGTGGGAAGGGGAGCCAAGAGGCCACTTCTGGTGTGCAGGACTCATGTGCTGTGGGAAAGGGAGCAAGGAGACCTCTTCTGGTGTGCAGGACTCATTTACTGTGGGAAAGGGAGTAAGGAGACCTCTTCCACTGTGCAGGACTCATGCGCAACCCAGGGAGGATTAGTGGGTGCAGCAGCCAGGATTCAGAAGAGCAGCCAGTAGTCAGGCGATGAACCAGCCTGGGGAGTCTGGCTATCTCTGTCCCCTACTGGCTGCTCCTTCGAGTCCCAGATGCTGCTCTTGTGCCCTTTCCCCACTGCTGATCAAACTGAGCCAAGTTCTCCTGGCTCCCCCACCCACACTCAGAAAAGCTCAGTGTGGGAAAAACCCAGCTCACCTTGAGCGGTGACATTCCAAGGGAAGCAGCAGCAGCTGGAACTCAGAGGAGCAGACATCACTGCAGCAGGGTGGTGTGTCAACCCAGGGAGTTGGGCTATCCCTGTCCCCAGTCTGCTTCCCTCTCCCTCTTTTCCCCTAAAGCTGATTGGAGCAATGCCAAGCCAATGCCATCCCTTTGGCACTGTTTCAATGAGCTTTACGGAGATCCAGCAATACAAATCCAGAAATCCATAAAATTTGAGATATGGATCTATAATTAATATTAATCAATAAATCAATATGAATTCCCCTCCCCAGAATACAGTGAAATCTATTCAAACTCTGAAACAGAAGTGAAGATATAATTTGTACATTGTTCCCTCAAACCACAAGCCAAACAATAGTTTGTACTATCTGGGCCTGTGTTAGGACTATGTCTGATGTCAGTAAACAAAGCCAGGACAATGCCAGAAGGTCTGAGTCAGTATAAAGTGGCAAAACAAGGTCATAGTCTTGGAGCCATGTCAGGCCAGGAGTCAGTCCAAAGCAAGTGACCAATACAGTGGGCAGCACAGAATGCGGAGTCCAATTACAGGCCAGGGGTCCAATGCAAGAAAGTCAGTTTGAAGGAGCAAGGACAAGGACTGAGTAGGGATGAGGGGGAGTAGCTGGAGCAGATGCTTTAATCAGGCCTTGCAAGGTGGGCTAGGTGGACTGGGAGTGCTCACAATGGAACTCTCCAGTTATTGGAGTCAAACCATTGCTGAACAAATCTTAGCTGTAAGTGTAGACAAGGACAAACTGTGTTCATTTAGCACCATTAGAAACATTGGCCGTTTCCTGACGAGACAAACTCCCACAGGTCTGCCCATCCCATATGCATCCACACACCTGTCTGAAGGCGGGCATACACTCCCATGATTCATGCACCACCCACTCATGGAGTATTGGGGGAAAATTTGGGATGCCCTGTGCGGGGGCATGCAAAAACGTGAGTGGGTAGGGGCATACACCCATTCCTGGCCCGTTTGAAGCTCTCTCTCACACACACACACACACACACTCACCTGGCATGCCTGGGTGGTCTGTGGTCATCCCACGCAGTGCACGTGGACCCATCCCACAGCTGTGCCCATTTAAAAATGGCCATTAAAATGTAGTTATTTGAAAAACAGATTTCTGTCCTTAAGGAAATTCCAGACTTATTAATGGACTGAAAAAAAAATTAAAATGTTCTTTCAGATCAATCCAAAAAGAAAATGGTTTATTTGAAGATCCAAATTTAAAAACAAAAAAGTGCCATATTGGGTCAGACAAATGGTCCATTTAGCCCAGTATCCTGTGTCGGACAATAGCCAGCATGAGCTGGTTCACCGGAAATACACCGACAGATCATGCAGAAAGTGATCTATCATTCCTTGTTGTTCATTCCCAGCTTCTGACAGTCAGAAACTTTAACCCTGACCAATTAAGCTAATAACTACATATGGACCTGTGCTCCATGAAAAATACAAACTTTTTTTGAATCCTGTTACACTACAGGTCTTCACAGCATCCCATAGCAATGAGTTCCACCTGTTAATTGTACATTATTTTAAAAAGTACTTTTTGTTTGGTTTAGGACTTGATGCCAGTTACTTTAATTGCTTGTCCATGGAGGTAAATAAAGGGTATATAAATAGGGCTGTAGCGGCAGCAGTGTTTACCATGCCGCGATTCTATTCCGCCATTTCAAAATTCCCCGCACCACACAGCGGCTTTTCTGCCAACATTCAGCTAATTCCACCGGCATTCTGCAAATTCGTAAACTATCGGAAAAATTGCAGAATTGTCAGAAACTGTCGGAAAACCACTGTTCTGCTATTTCGTGGTGCTGGCGGAATGGTGGAAGTAGCGAAAATGGCATGTTTCCGCTATTTGTGAAGCCTGTGGAAGTAGCGGAATGAAATTAGCGGAACTGAGGAAGTAGTGGAATGAAACTAGTGGAATGAAAGCCTCTGCCACGCCGTACCACTAATTGCGGAAACGCTGTTTCCGGCAGAAATAGCTACCACTGCGACTTTCCGCTACAGCCCTAGTATATAACAGTTTCCCAATTTACTTTCTCTCAACTACTCAAAATATTTCTATCCTTTATTACATTCCACATCAGGACTTGAATAAAAAAAAAAAAATCTTTTAGTTGCACTGCAGGACTTCCTGTAGTGCACCATGAGTTCCTTTCCAATTCTACTCTATGAACCATTCTCTTGGGAGAATATTAGTTTCCATGAGGTACCTAAAGCAGCATCACACTGCAATCAAGATGAAATATTTCATTGCAGGACATGAAATGAAAAAAACATTTTCATGCTAGGCAAGGAGGTCAATCACCAGTATATTTAATAAAATTTACTGGTCAATAAAATCTGCTGTTTGTCATTACTGCCATCAAAAAAACAAAACAAAAAATCATGGTTGGCAGAAATTTTTTATTTTAAAAAAATGGTGCTGATCTAAAAAAAAGTTTGTAATTCTCAGCAAATTTAAAGTTTTCTATTGGCAACCCTGACAGTAGGTAAATCTAGAATTAAAGCTATTGTTGGAAATGACATATTTTCTCCACATATTTCCATTTTGGCAAAACATTATCCAACACAGAAAGGTTTTTGAAAAATATTTCTAGTCAGATTTAGTTACAAACTACTTGAAAATTGGAGTTTCTCTAGTAACTTGAAGACTATTTTGGAGGGTTTCTTGTAAAAACAAACAAAAAACCATGCTATGCTGGAGCTCAGGAATTCTCAGCAAAGCCTATGGCCAGCTGTATTATTGGTATTTCCTAAAATGTAATGCTAGATTTGTTGGAATCACTAATCTGTTGGAATTCTTTGAGGGTGTAAATAAGCTTGTGGACAAAAGACCCCGTAGATACAGTGTACCTGGATTTCCAGAAAGCATTTGATAAGGTCCCACATAAAAGACTCTTGAGAAAATTAAGAAGTCATGGGATAGGAGGTAGTGTCTTACTATGGATTGGTAACTGGTTGAAGGATAGGAAGCAAAGAGTAGGACTAAATGGTCAGTTTTCACAATGGAGAGATGTAAAAAGTGGTGTGTCCCAGGGATCTGTATTGGGGCCAGTGCTGTTTAACGTATTCATTAATGATCTTGAAAACGGCGTTAAGAGTAGAGATGTAAAAAGTGGTGTGTCCCAGGTATCTGTATTGGGGCCAGTGCTGTTTAACGTATTCATTAATGATCTTGAAAAAGGCGTTAAGAGTGAGGTGATCAAATTTGCAGATGACACCAAGTTATTCAAGGTTGTTAAAACACAAGCAGACTGTGAAGAACTGCAACAGAATCTTATGATCTAACTGGCAGATGAGATTTAATGTGGACAAGTGCAAAGTGATGCACATTGGGAAAAATAACCCAAACCATGCATACATGATGCTGGGTACTAAGCTAGGAGTTACCACTCAGGAAAAGGACCTGGGGATGGTTGTGGACAATACACTGAAATCCTCAGCCCAATGTGCAGCAGCAGTGAAAAAAGCAAACAGAATGTTAGGAGTTATTTGCAAAGGGATAGAGAATAAAACTGAGGATGTCATAATGCCTCTATACAAATCAATGGTGTGACTGCACCTGGAATATTGTGTTCAGTTCTGGTTGCCCCATCTCAAAAAAGACATAGCTGAACTAGAAAACGAATGGCTTCCGTATAAAGAGAGACTTGACAAGCTCGGTCTCTTGAGCTTAGAGAGAAGACTGAGAGGGGACATGATAGAGGTTTATAAAAACTTGAATGGTGTGGAACGAGTAGATAGGGAACAGTTATTTACCCTCTCAAATAGTACTAGAATTAGGGGACACTCCATGAAACTAGCTGCTGGTAGATTTAAAACAAATAAAAGGAAGTACTTTTTCACTCAACGCATAATTAATTTATGGAATTTGTTGCCAGAGGACATTGTCAATGCCAGTAGTATAGCTGGGTTTAAAAAAGGACTGGATAAGTTCTTGGAGAGTAGGTCCATTAACGGCTATTAACGTGATGAACTTCTTAGTGTCGGGAGCTGGGAGTGAACAGGGAATGGATTACCCATTGTGACTGTTGGTTCTTCTCCCATGCGATAGTTTTTGGCGACTGTCGAAGGACAGGATGCTGAGCTTGATGGAACATTGATCAGACTCAGTATGGCACTACTTATGTGTGTGTTTTCCCTTTTGTAAGCAGACAACTGTATGTATCCTAGACCTCTTTGAATGATGGCTCCTATATGACAGCTGGCAAGTGTGGCAATCAGTTCGTTAAGCTTTGTGTACATTGGAAATTTCATTCTAAAAGGTCTCATGAGTGCTAAATCAGTGAATAGCTATTATTGTTTATATAGTGCCAGCAGTGTACCTGGTATTGTACAATCAGTAGTTAGAGACAAGTCCCTACCCTGAAGGGCTTACAATCTAAGGCTGCTTTTAGACGAGCACACGGTGCGCTCGCGCTTGTTTTCAAAACTCCCGCAAGACAGGATTAGACAAGATGCTGCCATGACTCACGCACACGGGAGAGGGACGCACATTCTTTTCTGGCCACGATTTGACCAGGTCGGAGATCGAGGTGGTCAAATCGCGGCCGGAAAGAATGTGCATCCCCTCCCATGCGCGTGACTCGTGGCAGCATCTCGTCTAATCCCGTCTCACGGTATTTTTGAAAACAAGCACGAGTGCACCGTGCGCTCATCTAGAAGCGTCCTAGGAGAGACAAGGAAGGGGGAGACGAGGGAGAGGTGAACATCAGGAGAGACAAGGATACATTCATGAAGTTCAGAAAATGCAGGTGGATGTGCTTAACTTAGTTAGAGGGAAGAGATTCTGAGGGAGGGAGGGAGGGATGAGGATGGAATTGCACTCATGACAAGCTTTTTGATTCATGACCAGGGAAATTCTGATGGAAGTGGTAGGTTTTCGGGAGTGATTTGAAAGTTGGGAGGGAGAAAGCAGAACAAATGTAACCAGGGAGGGAGTTCCAGGCATGGGGGCAGTAAGAGAGAAGGGACAAAGATGTTTAGAGGTGCAGGGGAGTCGCAAGCAAGCGAGGGTGGTGGCAGAGGATGAGCAAAGCTCCCGGGCAGGAGTGTGGCAGGATGCAAGAGCAGAGAGATATGGAGGATCATGGCCATGAAGAGTCTTGAAGGAGAAGACCAGGAGCTTGTGTTGAACAAGTTCCCGTAGAGGGAGCCAGTGTAGGGCGGAGAGAAGGGGTTGAACATGGTCAAAGCGACAGGCGAGGTGGATGACTTTGGCAGCAGAGAGCTGAACAGAGACAAGGGGGGCAAGATCAGAGCAGGGGAGACCAGTAAGAAGGAAGTTACAGTAGTCAAGGCGAGAGATGACTAGAGCATGGACTAGGGTTGCAGTGGCAACAGTAAGGCAGGGCCATATTTTAGCAATATTATACAGGGGAAAGCGGCAGGATTTGGCAACAGCCTGAATCTGAGGCATAAAGGAGAGGGAGGAGTCAAAAATGAATCCCAGGCTACACCCTCAATGGAAACTGAGAGGGAAGTAGGAGGGGAATATTTTGGTGGGAAGACAAGGAGTTTGGCCTTAGCCATATTAAGCTTGTTTTGGCGGTGAGACATCGAAGCAGAGATGTCAGAGAGACAGTCAGCGATACAAGCCTGGATGGAAGAGGAGAGCACAGAAGTAGAGACATAGAGTTGCGTGTCATCAGCATACAGGTGGTACTGGAAGCCATGAGATCCAATGAGCTTACCCAGAGACAGAGTTTAGAGGGAGAAGAGCAAAGGGCCCAGGACAGAGCCTTAGGGAACTCCCACAGAAAGGGGAAGCTATGTAGAGCAGGTAACAGCAAGTGAAACGTTGAAGGAGCGGTTCAAGAGATACGAAGAGAACCAGTCAAGAACAGAGTCCCAGAAATGAAGGGACTCTGTTCTGTCAAAGGGTATTTTCAGATGTTATGAGATCACAGTCAACCACAGTGAATCAAGGTCAATCCCGCGGCGGGGCCAAAGTGCCCTGAACGTCTGTTTGGCGGCTGTCAGATGTTCACCAGTCAATCTCCACCAGGGGTCAAAAATAACCACGCTTACGGAGGTCCGGCCTGGACCATCTCCAAAAGCATGGTCAATGTGATTCCCAATGGGAAACAAAAAAAAGTAACATCTCAATGGCAACCACTGGCCGGAATCAACCAAAATGATTCCCAGCCGGGGACAAAGCACACAGCATCACTGCCAGGCAACCAGCAACAACACAGGCCATGGAGGGAGATTTAAAGGGCACACAGCAGCAGGGGGACATGGCGGGATGGAGCGAGGCGGAAGGGAGAGGAGAGCGGTGGGAGAGAGAGCAAGGCAGGAGGAGGTGGAGGTGGTGGTAGAGGTGCAGGTGGAGGAGGAGGTGGTCATGCTGCACCTGGAGGCGGTGGCAGGACAGCAGCAGCAGCCAGGATAAGCCGACCCGGTGCCTGCCACCGACCCGGGGTATGAGGCACCCCGGAAATGGGTAAGGGGCCAAAAGGGGGGGCAGCGGCACAGGGGCCCCAAGGTGGGTTGGCGTGCTGGCAGAGGGGGGTATGGGGCACGGACCCGGGGCTTCGGCATTGCGGTAACCAACCACGTCCCCTTACGATCCGCAGACACAGAAATGGGTCCGGGAGCCCGAGCCGCCAGAGGAGAGGGCCAGAGCAGGAGGAGGAGGGGGAGGACCATGACCCGGAGGGTGCCCGTGGGAGAAGACCGTACCATCAAGGGGGCAATAGGGGCACAGGGAAACCCAGGACTTTATCCGAATCTGGGGGACCCTGGAACACCAGCTGGAGCTGGCGGTCAACCAACGGAATGAACATGTGTTCAAGGAGATCGTGCGGGAACTGGAGGTGGCAGGGCATCACAGGACAGTGACCCAGTGCCGGTTGAAGGTCAAGGAGCTCAAGAGGGGGTACAAGGCCATCAAGGACAACAACCGGTGGTCCGGGCACAGAGCACAGACCACCCCCTACTATGATGCCATGGACAGCATCCTTCACATGAAGGGGTCCATAGTCGCCTCGTGGGGAGTGCTGTGGTCCAGGGCAGGGAACGGGCCGAGGTACCCCCTCCCCTTGTCACCACCGGAAAAGACCCTGGCTCCAGGAGCCCCGCCCCCCAAGAGGAATGCCCTGGGACCTCGGGTACAAGCAGGCCCCCCTCGCACACCAGCCCTGAGAGCCCCCAGCCGCGGTCCCTAGCTGGAGGGTCTGAGACCGGCACCCTGGTCACCATTAGCCAGTGGACACAGGGGGACCTCAGCCACAACGAGGAGCCGGCCTCAGAGGGCTCGGAGACCGACATTGAGGGTAAGCTGGTGGGTGGAATGGAACCTGGACCGGGGGGATGGCCGGAGGGGGAGAAGGGGGTACACAGGCCATGGGGATGCCCTCAGCAACCCCCCCAACCCCCCAGGCCCCCAAGAAGGGGCCCAGGCGACATGGACCGCTGAACCCCACCCACCCCTACCCATATCCTCAGAGGGCATGATTCCAGTTAATAGTGGAAACTGCAAAGAAAAGTGAGGTACAAAAATGTTACTTGAGAATGCATTGATCCCAAATTAGGAGGTGGGAACATTTGTTTACCATAACAAATGATTGTGCTATTCACTGTCACTATGGAGGGTTGTAAAGCTGGGATATTGCATTCAGATTTCCCAGCAAGCACTATATATGATCCATGTGTAAGGGAGTCCATAAAAACAAAT
>QEPC01009717.1:1205892-1221293 GCA_003113815.1 Sphenodon punctatus
TGGGTGAGGTGGCAGTAGCACATGTATAAGGGTGACACAATAAATGCACAGGCACCACAGTCGCCTCTGTGTGTCTGTTCATGGGCCCGGGGTCGGTGGCACATTGATGGCTGGGGGTGCCGCCTGGGTGCTGCCGGGGCCCCCAGAGTGCCGTGTGTGTGTGTGCATAGCCTCAGCCCTCAGTTTCCCAGATGATCCACCTCGCTAGGGCAGCAAAGATGTGCTTTGCATATCTGTACTCCCGCAGGTTCTCAGCATTCACATAGAGTCATGGGGCCAGGAGGGTGCCGGGGCACAGGGTAGTCAAAGGCAGTCCCCTCAGTCTCGCACACATGCAGCACACAGCAGGTACTGATCATGAGGGAGGAGGTCTCCACCGTGTAATCAAGCTGGCCCATGAGGCTCCTCCAGTGCTGCTGAAGGGTCCCAAAGGCCCTCTTGACCATGGTCCTGCTTGCACACAGGCAAGTATTGTAGAGCACCTCCGCTGGGTTCCTGGCAACCGGATACGCCTTCATCAGCCAGCGGGTAAGTGGGTAGGTTGGGTCTCCCAGGATGCAGGGGGGCATCATCACCCCCTTGATCTGGGTCATCCCCATGACCATGAAGTCGCCGCAGTACATCTGGGCATAGAAGGGAGAGATGATCATGATCTGGGCATCATGACTGTGACCAGAGTGGCCTGTGAAAATGTCTGTGAACCGACCCCGGTGGTCCACAACCGCCTGCAGCTGCAGGGAGTGGTACCCATGTCGGTTGACATATTCTGAGGCCTCCACAGTGGATGGGTGCAGGATCTCTATGCGGATGCCATCCACGGTGCCCATGCAGTTGGGGAATCCACCTGCCACGAAGCCGGCCATCACGACCTCCTGGTCCACCAGCTGGATCACCCAGTCCAGGAGCATGCCCTCCACCACCTCGCAGATGTCCCGCAGGATCCAGACAACAGTGCTAACCACAAAGCCAAAGTGCTGCGAGATGGAGTGGCAGAAGTCGGGTGTTGCGAGGGCCCAGACCCCGATGGCCAGCTGCTGGATCATGGGTATAGGGCCCCACATGATGGTGGACTGACGCTCCAGCCAGGGCGTTAACAGCTCCGGGAGCCACAGGAGGATGCGCATGTCCATCTGAAAGTGCACTCTCCATTGGGCAAGGGCCCTGCCCACCACCCCTATGCCTGCTCCGTGACCCATACCCGCTGGTCTATGGACATTGCGAGCAGGGCTGCTTGCCTCATGGTCTCCCTCCACCACTGGAGTCAGCCAGCCGCCTCACAGAGTGCCACAGCCCATCCCCGGGTACAGAGGAGGCCCAGTCAGGCCACCCCGGACACCTGCTGGGCCCTGAGGCAGGCCAGGGAACACCTACACCCGTGGTGGGCTCTCTGGGCCCTTGCAGCGCTCCTGGCTATGCACATGCACAGCCAGGTGGCCAGGTGCATCTCTGCGGTCTGGATGCGCAGGAGGTCTGTGTGGGAGTGGTACCACTCCCCACACACGGCTAGGTACATCCCACAGGTGCCCAACCGGCCCAGCTACATGGTGATGGGTGACCCAGGTGGGTTGGGGCCGCACCTGTTGTAGGTTGGGACCGGTGTAGCCCCGCCCTCCGGTCGCACCCTGCCAACCGGCATCGGGGCCCCGGGTTGCCCTGGACATCCCCCAAACCGGCAGGCCCGCCTCCTGCAGGGCCTGCAGGCTGGGGAGGCCGTGGGTGGCCCACTGCCTGCACATGCCTACCTGGCAGGGGGCATGGTGCTTGGTTATGCCCTCGGGTGGGCATGTGTGGGCAGCAGCTGCATTCCTGATATCACCACCTACCACCTCTCTGTATCGGCTGCCTGCTGTCCTGGGAGCCCTGATTAGCGTGTAGGCTGCCCTGTCTGTGTGCTCTGTTCCAGCAGCTGGGCTCCGTTCGCACCCCACACCTCGCTCTGTATCCGTATAATGTTGCGCCTGTGCCCTTACTGCTTGGCCTTGGAGCTCCCGGCTTCCTCTCCCATCCCTCCAGGGATTGTGGGACCCTCCTTTCATTGTGTTTAGTATCAGGCACTTGCTGGACCATGGCTGGCCCCACCTCCCCCGGGCTTGCAGGCCCCAGCACCCCGGGCGCCCTGCGTAGCTGGACCTTCGCAAGACCATGGCCCTGTGTGACCTGTGGCATTCTCCGGCCGTGCAATTGCTCCTGAGCTGCCTGGACAGCCTCATAGGTGCCTACAAGAGTATGAGCTCTGGGATTCGGTACTATAGCCATGTGGCAAGTGCCCACGATTGCCGGCTGCATGCGGAGGCGCTGGGTCTGTGTCCCTTTCCCTATGGGCGCATCCCAGAGATGAGGTGCTCGCATGTGGGGTGGTCAGCTGTGGAGACCATGTCCACCCTCTCTGTGTGCAGCCTGTCTGGCTACACAGCCTGCCTGTCAGAGGGGGGCCCTGCCTGGCTGTGTCCTTCTTTGGCTGTGTTCATGGGGCCCGAGGTTAACAGCAGTCCCTCGGGGCAATCTATCACCGCCTGTTGAAGCTGGGTCACCTTCCGTGGCCCCCACCTGCAGACTATGGCCTGTCGGAGCCCGCTGAGGTGGTGGTGGTGCTGGCTGGTGTGTGGTCCCGATCCAATGTGCAGGTGGGACTCTCTGCCCAGGATCCCTTCGAGGCGTACTACCTGGTCGCCCACCACATGTCTGCGCAGGGGTACCATCAATGCATGCTTCAGTGGCCCCACTTTGTGCACCTGGTGGGCCACCCAGCCCCTGCCCCCTTTGTGGCCCCCTGCAGCTGGCTGTGAGGCCCCCCTGTGCCTTCATGGCCCTGGATATTGGCCCTGGTGTGCACTCCCACCTCCGCCCTGGGGCCGTGAGTCACTGCCCCTTCCTTCCCTGATGTTCCTGGCTCGTTGCTGTGCTGGCTGTGTCTTGGGGTTCCGCTGCCCCTGCCTGTGACTCGGCCCCATCTGCACACACACACCCGTCTGCCTCTGCAACAAGTGTTCCCCTCCATGACTGCCTTCTCCTGCTGCTGTGTACCGACACCCGGCAACCCGGGTGCCGCTATCCTTCATGCTCTGGCCTCGATCTCTCCTGTGCCTGTCCCCACCCCCAGGTGACTGAGGTTCCGGTGCCCCTGTACTGGGACTCCGGGTGCCCTCCCGGGGGGGGGGGAGGTTTGCTGGACCGGCTGCCCTGCTACTCATCTCCGGCATGCCTCCATCCCATTCATTGCACCCTGGCCAGTGAGGTGGATCGCTGTCTTCCTCCTGGACCAATTCCAGTCCACTCCCTGGTCCATGGGGCCTACCCCTGTGACTGTGCTGTGCCCCTGGGGTTCCCCCCATTCCAGGACTGCCTGTGTTGCTGTGGCGGTGCCCGTGTGGGCTATTCTGTTGTCAGAGTTCTGTTTACCATTCCCCTTGTCCTGCCCCAGGCCCTGGGCTGGCTTCCCCCCCCCATGTCCCCGCCCTCCCTTCCTCCCCCCTGTGTCCGATGTGCTGTGTGTGTTGTCTGTCCTGCTGTGTGCCCCCTTCCCTTCCTTTCCCGTGCAGGTGTGTCTACGCTCGGGCATGTGTTTGTGCTGTGTGTTCCGCTGTGTGCTCATTTTCCCTGTGCCTGTTGTGTGCACTCCCCAGCGGTTCTCCTCCCTCTTCCCCCTCCCTTCCCATTTCCCTTGTGTGGGCATTCCCTTTTGGCACTTTTGGCTTTGTTTGCCCTCAGCCGGTCATGTCTGTGTCCCGCCCCTCCCCGGTGCCTTCTGAGTGTTTTGACCATGGCCAGGAATCGGTGTCACGTCTGTTGTACTGCCCCGGCCCATGATCTGCTGGGCCAATTCCCTGCCATGGTCCCACTCCCATCTTGTCTGTTTGGTGCCTTCTTTGACCACGGGGGGTGGTTAGCTGGCTCTCCACAGCTGGGAATCCACTGTGGTGACTCAGGGCCACGTAACATCTGAAATCACCCAAAGGTGGCAGAGAGATCAAGGAGCACAAGGACAGAGTAGAGACTGTTAGCACCAAGAAGAATCTTCATATAGACAAGACTCTCATGACTCACAGAGCATTAACATTATTTTAATTAACTATGTTTAAAATCTCCTCATGTAGATGTAATCCACTATGACTCCATTAACTGCAGGAGTAACAGACAGGTTCAGTCTGGATTTGACAGCAAACTTCTATCAGCAGTTGCAGAACAAAAGAAATATTTAATGCAGTCATATTTTTTTCCTTTGGTCTATACTTAAAAAAAAAATCTTTATATTTTTACATTGCATATAAGTATTTGAAATAATATTACTATTACTAGTTTCATTTTAGTTGCAAACCAGTCTCATTTATTTCTACTTGCAAGTGTTTTCGGTATTGTGACCTAAAGTTCTGTGAAGTTCAGTAGCTCAGATTTGTTTTTGCTGTTTTTCATATTTGCTCTTTAGTCAGACTGAGTGCTCTTTTAGTAGATGTTGCTCTGTTGGTCACAAGTATAAGAAATGAAAGAAACAAAGTAGTTAAGATGACACTTTTTAATGAAACAACTTTTTGGTGAGGGTGTGCAAGCCTTTAAGCTTCACAGAAATCCCCCCTTCAGGCAAGTAAGCTGCCTTAGCCTGCCCATCTGTCAAAAGAAGTTCTTTGTGAAGCTTAAAAGCTTGCAAACTTATACCAATAGAAGTTGGTCCAATAAAAGTTATCAGCTTAACTACTTTTCTTTTGTCTCCCCTAGTAGAGAACTGTGATCATTGCCATTAAGAATGTAGTGGCCAGATATAAAATAGTGACCTACATTTCAGTAAGCCAACCAACTTTTCTGAAGGAAGAGAAACTAATGATCTGCTTCTTGACAAAGAGTTCCTATTTTCTGAAATTAAGGCAGCTATTCTCATGATAAAACAAGAAATCTTCAGAGTCACATGTCAGGGTAGAACCAGGGAGGATGTGAGGAGTGGAGCTTGTCTCGATGTGACCCTCGATGTCAATCTCACATGGAAATATTCTCCAGGAAACATTCCTGGAGGATGTGGCCAAAGGAACCTCTGAGATGGAAAATAATACGACCTCTATCTCTAAGCACCTCACAGAATGTCAGAACACAGTTAAGAAATTAAATGGGGATGTGCGATTCATTTTATTTGTATTGGTTACTAAAACAAATGGAGCCCCATATGTTCTAGTAACTAATGTTCTGGAAACGAATGAATAGGGAAACAACATACATTTGCTTTCATTTGTGTTCGTAAAATAAAAAATAAAAAACACTGCACATGCACAAAATGACCACTGGATCATTCAGCACTGTGTACCCTTTTACAAAATGGCACCAACAGCATTGCCACCATTTTGGAAAAGGGCAGCTGCTCTGCGCATGCAAAAAAACAGCCCCTGCACATCTGCAGACTGGCTGCCCTTTTCCAAAATGGTGGTGACGCTGCTACCATCATTTGGGAAAAGGGCATGCATGCCCAGAACAACCGCGGTGAACATTTTAATTTTTTTTTTTTAATCATCACTGCACATCTACAAAATGATCACTGGACTATTCTGTGCATGTGTGCCCTTTTCAACAATGGTAAAGGCAGCATCACTGCCATTTTGGAAAAGGGCAACCAATCTGTCCATGACTATTTGCGCATGATCAGACCAGTTACCCTTTTCCAAAATGGGTAACATCACCACTACCATTTTGGAAAAGGGCATCCATGCACAGAATGGTTCAGCAGCCATTTTGCATTTGCACAATGATTTAAAAATATATATATTTTAATAATGGGGGGGGGCGGGAACCAGTGGGTTTTTAACAAAAACTAAATTGAAAACGAATGGGGTGCCTCTGACACATCCCTAAAATGAACAGAGACTGAAGAATTATGAAAACAGGGAGAGTTGTAATAACCTCAAAATCTTTGGTGTCCCTGAAGGGGACAATTGTGCTGTCTTTATGGAAAAGATGTTTCATGAAATTTCTGAGTTGTCAGAAAGCACTAGTCTCATGGCTGAATGAGCCCATCAGTTGAGCATGGCATAAGACAGGCCCCTGAATAAACCAAGAGGTATTGTTAAACTTCTGGGTTTCCTGATAAGTAAAAAATCCTCAACGTGGCAAGAGCAAATATGGATCTCTCATACAAGGGACACAGAGGCTGCTTGTGGCTTGCCCACATGCAGATTTTCACGTGAGAATCAATCTCACATGGAAATATTCTACACATGAATTTTGTGATGGGCTATATACCCACGTTACCTCCTTCCCCCCATCAGGCTGGGCTGGGTTGGGAGGGGAGGTGCCAGGAAAAGCCTCCCTCCCCTCTCCCCCAGCCCAGAAACTCCCTGCACCCTTCCTCCAGCCCAATAACTCACTTGGGGGAGGCGGCGGCAGCAGCAGGAATTTCCCCAGCCACCTCTCTCCATAGCTTCCTCTGGCTGCTTCCAGCCCCTCCTGACGGGGCCTTTCAGGCAGCTGCAGCTGGATGACAGCATCCAGGCACAGCTGCCCTGAAAGGCCCTATTACAAGGAAATGAAAGCAGCCAGAGGAAGCTATGGAGAAAGGCAGCTGGAGAAGTCCCTGCTGCTGCTGCCACCGCCACTGCTACCCCTGAGTGAGCAAAGGGGAATCTCACAGTAAGTTTATCTTATGGCAAGATTCCCCTGCACACATTAAAATTACACGTGTATTTAAACTCATGTGAGTGACAGGGCTGGATTTTCCATCCTGTCATTCCATGATGAAATACATATATAATTTCATCCTGAATGAGGAAGGGGGTTTAACCACTTTGCCCAATCTCACATTTGATAGAAACAAACATGAGATTGGGTAACGTGTGCAAGCAGCCAGAGTGTCTGTATATCTGGATTTTTCAGTGGAACTCAGGGGTGGTTGGTGGGTTTTGATGTTGGAGGGGCACTGGGGCAGTAAGGCCGGGCCGGCGGGCCTAGGGGCAGAGCCAGGAGGATGGTAGGCGGAGCCAGGGGGACGGTAGGTCAGTGGCATGGCATAACCCAGCAGCAAGGAGTTCCCAGGGTTAACATCGGGTGGAAGAAAACACAGTCTACATGCACATCAAGCTTAAAAGTAAATAATTTATAAACCCCAAACACAGGGAAACACCCAAAACATTGGCAAAACACTGGCAAAACACAGCAGCAAGGAGTTCCCAGGGTTAACATCGGATGGAAGAAAACAGTCTACATGCACATCAAGCTTGAAAGTAAATAATTTATAAACCCAAAACATAGGGAAACACCCAAAACACTGGCAAAACACAGCAGCAAGGAGTTCCCAGGGTTAACATCAGATGAAAGAAAACACAGTCTACATGCACATCAAGCTTAAAATAAATAATTTATAAACTCAAAACACAGGGACCCATCCTTCAAGGATGGGTCCCTGTGTTTTCAGTTTATAAATTTCCTTGTAAAGCACCCCAGTCACAGCCTGAGTCCAATTTTACCACGCACATTCCATTTCCAGCATTTTGAACATGACTTGCAGTGACATCTCTCTCAGGATTTCCAAACCTCCATTTTATTACACACAGTCCCCACTAGCCCTCACTCCCCTCCACGAGAACCCAGGAGCCCTGGCTCCCAGCACCCCCTGATCTAACCCACTAGCCCCCACCCCCTCCCAGTGAACCCAGGAGTCCTGGCTCCCACACACCCATCCCCCTGCTCTAACCCACTAGCCCCCCACTCCCCTCCCAGGGAACCCAGGAGCCCTGGCTCCCAGCCCCCCTGCTCTAACCCACTAGCCCCCACTCCCCTCCCAGTGAACCCAGGAGTCCTGGCTCCCACACACCCATCCCCCTGCTCTAACCCACTAGCCCCCCCCCACTGCCCTCCCAGGGAACCCAGGAGCCCTGGCTCCCATCACCCCCCCTGCTCTAAGGTGAGTGGGGGGGCTAGTGGGTTAGAGCAGAGGGGATCCCTGGGAACCCAGGAGCCCTGGCTCCCATCACCCCCTGCACTAACCCACTAGCCCCCACTCCCCTCCCAGTGAACCCAGGAGTCCTGGCTCCCAGTCTCCCCTGCTCTAACCCACTAGACCCACCCACTCCCCTCCAAGTGGGAGGGGAGTGTGGGGCTAGTGGGTTAGAGCAGGTGGAGTCCCAGGGAACCCAGGAGCCCTAACTCCCAGCCCCCCCTGCTCTAACCCACTAGCCCCCACTCCCCTCCCAGGGAACCCAGGAGCCCTGGCTCCCAGTCCCCCTAATTTCCCCCCCCACTCCCATTGGTAGCAAAGCCCGCTGCCCGTCCGCCTGTCCTGTCTTGCCATGTGTCCCCCCATGACCCTGGCCCCGCAATTTAATTACTCACCCTCATCCTGGGGCCGCCAACTCCTCTCCGCCACCGCCACTTCTCCAGGGAATGTGCAGGCAGCTCTTCGCTTCCCCAAGTCCCTTCCTCCCTCCCTCCCTCGCAGGGAGTCTGTGCAGGGGGCTTGGAGCTGCTGACGCATGCGCAGCTCTTAGTTCATACAGGGGGTGCCTCTATTGGGCACCCCCATCTGAACATTCCCCCTGCCTGGCCCCTGCAATGCAAGAGTGCCCCCTGCAGCAGTCTTGCATTGCAGGGTCCCTTTATGTGGAATGAACAGCTTTTCTAGCCATCCACTCCGCATAAAGGGAGAACAGCTCCCTTTTGATGCTGAAGGCTTTGGAAGCCTTCCAGGGGGTGGGGTGACTCTTGAGTCACCGGCTGTGTGCATGCACGCGAACACACAGCCGGTGAGAATGTGCAGAGCCACCTTGAAGGACCTTGTTTAGCAAGGCAGAGACCTTCAGAAGGTCTCTGCCTTGCTAAACAAGGTTCTTCGAGGTGGCTCCGCACATTCAGCGTGATGCCGACCCAGCCAGGGTTTTTTTTTTTTTTTTTTTTTAAGCTGCCGGGGAGCCTGCCGCCGGCAGGGGAAGCCCTGGGGGGCCAGGAGGGGCATTGCCCCTGTCTTCCTGGAGGGCCCACCGTCCCTGGTGGAACTACAGAAGACGTGACAAATCTTTGCTTCCATTACTTCCATTCTAAGTAGTTAGAATATCTAGGAACTTGGTACAGAGGATAACAAAAATTAAATAAGCAGTAGATTGTAAGGTATAACAGTTATTTGTAGTGACTGGAGAAATATAGATCTTTGCAAAGTCCATTATTTTTGGTGTAAAAATTTACATATTTTTGTAGTGGCTGGAGAAATGTTAAGTCTTTTTTAAGTCCATTGTTTTTGGTGCCAAATAAAGTTATGAATTTATTTATTATAATTATTATTATTATTATTATAGCACCAGTGAAGTACCTGGCAATTTACAAAAAATAAGATAATTTTAGTTCCAGTTTCTCCTTCTGAGGGTATTGTGCAGGTTTCCTTTGAGGATGAAGACTGAGAGGTCTGATATGGAGTGGTTGTGCTTGGAGAAGTGATTGCCCACTGTAGAGTCAGTGACTTTGTTTATAATTGTATTATCTGTGAGTCCATATGTTGGTGTAAGGATTGTTGGGTTTCGCCAACATAGTTTCCATGGTGGCATTCAGTGCACTGAATGAAATACACTACACTTTGATAGTTGCCTTGGATTTGGAATGGTTTTCCGTAGGGGGTGTTGACAGTGGTGGTGGTGAAATGTGTTGGCAGGTTTTGCATCTACCATTCTGGCAAGGTTTTGTTCCTGTTGATGTTGAGGTGTACTGGATGGTTGTTTGCTCTGGATGATCCATTGTGAGAGGTTCAGGAGTTGTTTGAAGGCCAGAAGAGGTAGTTCATGGAAGATTTTTCTTTGGGTTTTGTCCCCTTCAAGTCCTCTTCAAGTATGGGTTGTAGCTGTTGGATGATGTCACATATAGGTTCCAGTGTGGGGTAGTAGGAGATGACAGAGCGGGTATGCAGTTAGACGGTTCCTTCTTTCTGTATTCTAACAGGTTCTCTTGAGGGATTTGGGTGGCTCGTTCTATAATTCAGTCTACCTCTCTGTTGGAGTGTCCTTGTTTTGTGAAATTGGCTTTAAGCAGGGTGAGGTGAGCATAATGGGTTTGTTTGTCAAAGCAGATGCTGTGGTATCTGAGTGCTTGGCTGTAGATACATGATTTTTGGTGTGTCTTGGGTGGTTGCTGGATCAGTGGAGGTAATGACCTTTGAAATTTACATGTCCCAGCCATGAGCGCTGGGGAAACGGGCTCCCTAGCGCTTGCGGCCAGTTCCTGTGACTTGCAAAGGCCATGTCCCCCACCCACAGTGCCTCTGAGCAAGGGGCCTGTCTGCTGGTGTGGGTAGTTGCCCCAGTTATACAGACAGGGGATGCATGAGTGCCCATTGCCACACATTTATTTTGGCTTGGCCCACATGGAGCATTTTGTAATTTTTGGCAGTGTCCTCTGAGTGGACATGAGTGGGTGCTAAGTGGCTCCCAGGAGCACACGTCTCCCTGCTCCATCTTCAGATGGGCAGTCAGATGAGTGGTTCCTGGGTGGCCATGCATGGTAACATCTCATTCAAAAACACACTTAGACAGCTTTTACACGAGTCGCTAAAAAAAGTCTCCAAAGATATGCAGGGAGAGAAACCTGCGAGGGGGGCGTTTAGACATTCCCCCACGCTACCGTAGGTTTGGAGAAGCGGCGTTGTAAAACCCTCTAGATGGGGTTTTACGATGCTGCATCTCCAAACCTACACTTGTTCTCAGCCGCTGCTGCTTAGAATGGGAGCAACGTCAATTCCAGTAGCTCAGGGGGATGTCTAAACACCCCCCTGCGCAGATTTCTCTCCCTGCGTGTGTTTGGAGGCGCTTTTTCATTGCCTTGTGTAAAAGCGGTCCTAGAATGGAATTTGGCATAACTAAAAGGTTAGTTTGCAGTACATTCTTAACATAATTGAGAAGTAGCTGAGCTTTATATTTATGTTGGCATGAGTTATTTGTTGGCATGACTATTTTATCTAGTGCAGCAATGTTGAGTTAAAATCTTGCTTTGATGGAACTGGATATTTGCAAAAGTCAGTTGATTTAGTTGGCAGGGCCCAAGCATGGGGGGGGGGGAAGGGTACCCTGGAAAGGGAGATCTAGGGGGGCCCAGCCCAGGCTGCAAGTTCAACCACCAGGAGGAAAACAATTGAGGCTAAGTTGTAGATCATGATGCTTGAGAATATTTATGAAAACTTATGTAGTGGGATGGGATCATGGTGTGTGGGAGGGGCCCGTGTTACAAGAACTACTGTAGGCATCACTGAACCTATTTCCAATAGTAATGGAAACCTGGAACTTCTTTATTACTATGAGAAATGAATAGGTAAAAGGTTGTGTTCACTTGATGAATATCAGAGATGAAATGAGAATGCTGTGTGTTCTCGCGAGAATCTTAGGAGATTCTTGTAACCCCAGCAAGAGCTCACGAGATCTTGCTAGGGTTTTGAAGAATCTCACAAGATTCTTGAACATAAAAAAAAAAAAAAACAATCTGTTCATGCGCAAAATGGTTGCCATGGCCATTTTTCACATGTGTGGCCCCCAGAGGCCATTTTGTGCATGCACCGAGCATTTTGTGAGGTTTTTTTTTAAAGTTTGCAAGATTCTCGAAACCCCAATTCTCTGTGCATGCGCAAAATGAATGCTGCAGCCATTCCGTGCATGCATAGTCCCCCTGGTGGCCATTTTATGCATGCTCAGACCATTTTTTTGAGGCTTCCTTCTAAAATCTCATGAGACTGGCAGCAAGAATGCTGATTCTTGAGAGATTCTCAACCTGGAAAATTTCGCCGAGAAGCCCATTCTCTGCCAGATTTTTAACCAGCTCAAAATCTCATTTCACCCCTATTATCCGTGCAAGGTGTTTGTAGTTGAGCAAGCTGAGAAAGTCATTAATAGCAGCATACTTGACAGATACTAATGTGTTGTGCCTCCTACTAATGTGTTGTGCCTGTGCTGAATCTAATAAACTGGAAATGAAAAAAGGGAAAAGTAATAAAAGCATGTCATGAAATCAGAAATTGCAGAACTTCCTGTCATGCCCTTTTTCTATATTTAATACATAAAATATCACAACTGACTCATTTATTGTTCACATTGTGGGAATGGGTTATTGGAAAGGCCATGCCATCACTGCATTCTTTGGCTGGCAAGGGGTGAAAACAGGCATGACGCTAATCACCCTTTAACCACCCTTGGTGGTTATTTATGCATGTTTCAGGGCTGCATAGGGCACCAATACTCTGTCGCCAACTCCTGTTTGGCCATCAGAGTTAGGACTAGTATTCAAAGTAGCCCGTGGGAGGGAAGAGGGAGGAGGGAAGAGGTTCCCATACAATCAGTTTAGAGCACTGAATATAATGAAAGATGATGAGTGGACTAATTTCCTTCACAGAGTCTATTTTTCAAATTGCAATTACAGACATCCAGCGGAATAACTGAATTGCTAAAGGTCCTAATAGAAAGGAAGGAAGTGATGACAGTGCTCACATCTGGTAGTGCAAATTCTTGAAGCAGCATGTAGGAGTTTAGCTGTAAGAAATCCAATTACAATCAGTGAAAGGAACATGGTTAAAAATCTGCAGTGTTTAGAAAGCCTACCCCTGAGTCCTTGGGTGAAAACCAACATGACGCTAACCACCCTTTAACCACCCTTGGTGGTTATTTATGCATGATGATCCTCAGCTGTACCTCTCTTTTTCGACTGACCCAGACCCTGCTGTCTCATTGCTATCCCAATGTTTGGAGGTCGTGGTGGAATGGATGTGGCAGAGCAGACTGAAGCTCAACCCCGATAAGATGGAGGTGATGTTGGTGGGGAGAGAGAGGGAGGTGTTGGCCCCCCTGATTAGGGGGGTTCATCCTCCTATAGCTCAGCATGTCCGGAGTCTGGGGGTGATATTGGATGCGGATCTCCGCCTGGAACGGCAGGTGGAGGCAGTCGCAAAGGCTGATTTCCACCAGTTGCATCTGGTGCGGAGGCTGCATCCATTTGTCTCCGGCCTGGACCTGGCCTCCCTCATTCATGACTTCATCACCTCGAGGCTGGACTACCGCAACGCGCTCTACGTGGGGCTTCCCTTGTTCCTGGTTCGGAGGGTGCAGCTAGTGCAGAATGAGGCAACCCGGCTCCTTTCGAGGATGGGTCGTCGGGAGCACATAACACCTGTGCTCCGGACTCTGCATTGGTTGTCAATAGTGTGCCGAGCTAGGTTCAAGGTTTTGGTGTTGATCTATAAGGCCCTTCATGGTCTGGGCCCCTCATACCTCAGGGACCGCCTCGCCCTCCGCACCCCAGAGCGGCTCCATCGGTCTGCCGGGGGTGCCTTCCATTCTCGGTGGCTGGGCCGCACCTTTGGAATTCCGTTACGGAGGAAGCTCGCCTGGCCCCAAGCCTGTTGACATTCCGGTGAAGTTGTAAAACCTGGCTGTTCACCCAGGCCTTTGGGGAGGGGGGGAGAATGAGTTTTCTCCCCTACCCTACTTTTTGTTTTAATGTTCCCGGGCCCTGTTTAATACTTTGTAGTGTATATTGATGTTTTAAATTTTTATATGTATTTTATATGGTTTTATTGTTGGAAGCCGCCCCGAGCTGTTCTCAGGAGGGGCGGGGTAGAAATTTAGAAAATAAATAAATAAACAGATAAACTTCTCTCGACCCCATACCCCATGCAGCCAAGCACCCACAGACAAAATCTGAAGCTGTTGGACTTTCCTGGACAAGCAACCTAAAGCAATAACTTTCTATGGTGTTATGACCCCTCATGCTCATTGGAAGCAAAAACTGTTACTTTCAAAAGATAAGAACTTTTATGAGTAGTTTTTAACCAATGGGAATCTCTGCTCCCACATACATTCCCATCACAGTGACCTTCACTGTTTAGCAGATCCCTCCACCTGGCCGTTTCTTAACATTCAGTGTTTCCCCGCTCCCTAACCACAGTAAAAAAAATTTCATTCTTCCATTGTTTTAACATATTTAGATGACTTGGCATGTGCACTGACGTGCTTGTGACAGAAATGTATATGCAATTTAATAGCCACCTGGATTAGCAGTGCAGGTACAGCAATATACATACACCCAGCATAAGCTTTGCAAAACTTTTTCAATCAATAGTCAGCCTGTAACCAATAGCAGCCAATACCAGCTCATGTTTGGTGTGCAGTCAAGTGTAGGCTGGCAGCCACCCAGTTCTTTAAGCTGTCCAAAACATTTGGTTTGTGGTTGCAGAGTTCACAGACTACAGTACCATAAACATGGAACTGCATGCCAAGAACGTCCTTGTGCTCACTATCATACCCCAGGCTTTCCTTTCCACAACTGAGAAGATCCTGTGAGCGATCCCACAGATTTAAGCCTTCTGTTGTCATTGACGAAATGTGACGTCATGGTACAGAAAGGCTCTTGAGGAAGTGGCTCCTACTTCGGTGCTGGGAAGGATCGAAGCTATGCAAGGAGAGCTGGTACCTGTCAGGAGACATGGCTTCAGTCACTGACGCCATGCGCAGGGTTGTACCCACTGAGAGGCTGGTCTGAGTGAAGGAGAAAAGCACAGACTGGTGGGAGACATACTTTCCTTCTGGAGAGACGCTGAGTGGGTCGTAAACTTCAGGATGCCCTGTTGCCTTGTCCTGCAGATAGCTGAGATCCTCAGAACATGACCGGAGAAACAGAGCATGGTGATGCAATCACCTATAAGAACATAAGTAGTGCCATACTGAGTCAGACCAATGGTCCATCAAGCCCAGCATCCTGTCCTCCAACGGTAGCTAATCTCAAGCACATGGGAGAAGAACCAATAGTCACAATGGGCAATCCATTCCCCATTGTTCACTCCCAGCTCCCGACAGTAAGACGTTCATCCCATAAGCTACTTGGTTAATAGCCATTAATGGACCTACTCTTCAAGAACTTCTCCAGTCCTTTTTTAAACCCAGCTATACTACTGGCCTCGACAACATCCTCTGGTAACAAATTCCATAAGTTAATTATGCTTTGAGTGAAAAAGTACTTCCTTTTATTTGTCTTAAATCTACCGGCAGCTAGTTTCATGGAGTGTCCCCTAGTTCTAGTACTATTTGAGAGGGCAAATAACCGTTCCCTATCTACTCGTTCCACACCACTCAAGATTTTATAAACCTCTATCATGTCCCCTCTCGGTCTTCTCGTCTCTTAAGCTGAAGAGACCCAGTTTGTCAAGACTTTCTTTGTACAGAAGCTGTTCCATACCCTTTATCATTCTCGTTGCCCTTCTCTGAATCTTTTTTAGTTCAGCTATGTCTTATTTGAGATGGAGCAACCAAAGCTGCACGCAGTATTCCAGGTGCGGCCGCACCATCAATTTGTATAGAGGCATTATGACATCCTCGGTTTTATTCGCTATCCCCTTCCGAATAATTCCTAACATTCTGTTTGCTTTTTTGACTGCTGCTGCACACTGGGCTGAGGATTTCAGTGTATTGTCCACAATC
>QEPC01009717.1:1221393-1280361 GCA_003113815.1 Sphenodon punctatus
TCCACCCTTGGCTCCGGACCCTGACCTCGATGATGAGTCGCGTACCTTCTTAGCCCAGGGTGCCTGGTAATGCTGCTGAGTACCTAATCTCTCGGGTGCAAGAGAGCGACTGAGAGGTGTCAGAGGGTCGCCTTGGGGCCACCTTTCCCCCCCCCCTGTGCCTGGGCCTAGATTCCTCCCTCTTTTTTTCCCTCTCCCCAAGTCCGTCCCCCGGAACCTGATAAGCCTGGCCTTCCTTCTCCCTCCTTGAATTCCCCCACGGCTCCGTACCCCGGAGCCTGACAGGGAGCCATATTGTCATCATCTGCCCACCTCATAGCAAGGATGACTACCTATACAGCAAAAGGGTTTAGTTCAGACAGTCCCCGCCTACCAAATTTTCAGCCCTATACCCGCCTGAAGGAACGCAGGAATGAGTACCTGGCCTCTGTGGCTGCTGGGGCAGTTGTGGTGGGATTCCAGCACCACATAGTTCTGTTCCCATGATTACTGTAGAAAAGTGAAGAACATAGGAAATCAATCACTGAAATTCTCGCCCTCCCACCTTGGCCGCCATTTTGGCTTTCTCCCGCACCCCTCCCCCACCCCCATTCCACCATGGTGCTTTGATCCCATACATTTTCTGGGGCATGGAGGGATGTCCACTGGTGGTCATGGTTTCCATGGCAGGAGCAAGCAGTGGGGGAGCCATATCCACCTCCTTCTGGCCCCTGGCAAGGCACAGCCATACAGCCAGGGTGCAACAGTGGTTCCTTCCACCCAAAGGAACTGGTTAAGGAGCTCGTCATAGGGTGATATTTGCCGCCCACAGCTGGAGGTATAGTTGTTGTCCCAGATTTCTTTGTATCCATGCCTCAAGTCCTTGGCTTACTGGTTTATTTCCCATATGTATCTCTGCTGCACCATTTGGACCAAGATCTCCCTCCCTCTTTCCTGTAGCACTGTACCAGGGCATATTTATTTATTTATTTATTTCCAATATTTCTATCCCACCTCTCCTGCCTAAGCAGCTCAAGACGACTTACAAAAATGTAAACATTTAAAAAGATACATAAAATATATACAATACAGAAAAGGGGGGCATAAAAGAAAATAAAAAACCCATCCTCCCCACCTTCTGCTACAATGAAGGCTTTGGCCTTCCTTGGCCAAGAGAATGCAATGTTGGTGGGCAGACTAGTAGGTGGAGAGTGACTGCTGAGATTGCGTGATGGTGGTAGCAGCTCTGCTTGTTGCCTGGCTGTCGGTTTGAGCCGTGACCCTGTTGATGGTAAACCTCCGCAAGTTGTTCCTCAGAATGCAATGGCTCAGAAAGATCAAGTGTCGAGCATGTAATGCAAACCAGAAAGAACTGGGAGAACGGATGTTTGAAAATAGTGCAATGGGCCCTTAAGGTGGATGTTATGTGCATACCAATAAGAACGACAGTGGAGAGAGGAACACTCCTTGGAACACTCTAGGTTCTTCACCCACAAATGTATGGTGCTGGTGGACCTGTACAAGCAAAAGCTGCATACAACCTAATTGATGGGACACAGAAACGTGGTGCATATTAGCCCTCATTTGCCTTCACTCAGGGTTCGCATGCTCCAGGACCCACTTGCTACCCAAGAAATAGGAGATTGCTCCAAACGTACAGGAATACATACACTTTCCTTAGAACTAGTCTTGTCTCCAGTGAATTCAGTTGGTTCATGGAAGCCAGATCAAGAGAGAGAGGGGGGGGGTGGAGTGTTAGAGTGGGGGATTGTCGGTCTAGATGATGACAAAATTCTATATTTCTGTCACATGAGATCAGGTCAGCATCCTCTTATTCTGTTGTTTGTTAGAAGGAGCAACCGTTCTAAGTTCTGAACAGGACCACATATGCTACCACTGCTAAACAAAGAGTGAACCTGTGCTCAGAATGAAGGTGAAGGAAAAGACTGCCATTGCAATGAGGACAGGGGAATAGAGAAACACAGGATGTTGAAGAGAGAGAACAGAGACTTTAATTAATGCTCCAAAATCCTGGGTTATCCTACCTAATTTGTATTCCATAATAAAGTCCCTGATGCATCATTTTACTTTGTAATTTATTTTGTAAAGAAAAATCTCCTGGAACTCTGTAAGAACAAAACGGATGTCACTATTATGCACTATCATGTACAAGTAAATAAGTATTAATGGGAAGAATTCCTATAGGTAGCTACTGAAAGCGTGTCCAGCTTCTCTCATTTCCAAATGTGTTCATAATCCATGCCTTCTCTTCCATGCTGTTAATTCTTTTCTCCTTTCACTCAGACCACAGTCTCAAAGCAAGCCTTATCCAAACCAAAGGTAAAGAATCTATTTCTCCTCTACTTTATCCAGTTACCTTCATTCATCACAATATCGTGTTCTTACTTTTAATCCGTTTCACTACTCATTACTATTACAACACAGCCTTGCTATAGGTTATGAGATCTGGCTTCCAAATACAGGACTATTGCAAACAAAAAAGGTACAATATTCATTCATTCATTCATTCATTCATTCATCAATCAAAGAGCCCTTTGGTCTCAGACAGTTTGCCAGGGGAAAGACTTGTCAGGCTTGCATTATCCAAGGAATAATGACCTATCACAGCCGCTATGGAGGCAAGGAAGAACAAGTTTTTCCCTGACATTCACAGACCGTGAGCATTCTTCCAACTCACAAAGCAGCCAATGGTTCATTATTCTTTACACAATGCAAGGCTGACAAGTCTGTCCTCTGGCAGGGAAGTGTATCACAAACTGCTACTCTGTCTGCCTGTGTCTATCAAAGGACTCTGTCCTTTCAAATGCTTAAGATTTAAGCATCCTAGTTATAATGCAGTATAGGTTACAGTGCAGTATGAGGGACTGAACCCTTAAAAACAAGGTTGCACTGTATTGACTCCTTCCTTGCATCCTCTTTCATTTTTTCTCTCATTTCCTTTGATCTCTCTGACACAGCCCCATCATCTTAAATCTTTCTCCTTCCATTTAACCCACCTTCCTTCATTTATTCTCTCATTTTGTCAATTATTTTTCAAAGAGAATGTCCTTGACATATTTATGTTATGAGGCTATACTCGCCATAGTACACAAGCCAGATACTTCCATAGTGTCATCAATCTTTCTTTCTCCCAATTAAAGACGCTTTCTTCCTCTTCATTCCCTTGACCTTAGTGGTGTCTTTACTGCTTCTCTCAACCCACATCTGCTATGCAGGCATCAAGGGGTGCACATGGCATTTTCTCTATATAAAAAGTCAAGGTCTACATTGCAAGCCAATGGCAACATGCATCGGACGTGGATGCCTTAGAGCAAACTAGTCCTCAGCCTTTCACTTAAACCTTAAATTCATGCACACAGTACAAGATGAAATTAAAAGCCTAGATGGTTTGAGTGGCTGTGGGATGAAGGTTTCAAAGTTCTTTAGAGTGTAATCCCTTAATCAGTTCTAGTCCTTTGGTAGTGGTAAAAGTAGGACTCTTACCTTTAGCTGTAATGCTAATTGTATTGGTACCTCCTACCAATGATTTATCATAACTTATGAAAATTGCCTCCGCCTTCCCCTTCCCCTCAAGGGGGGATGGTGGACGGTGGGAGGCTCCTTGTCGCGCCCGAGGCAGGGGGAGGCAGGACAGATTTAGGGAAGGTTTCCCGCTGCGGGGCTGCTGCAAGCCCCCAAAGTGGGAAAAGCGGCAGTCGCACGAAAACTATGATCCCCAGCCGGGGATTGGCCCAGAGGAACCACGTGGGTCGTGCCTGAAGGGCGTGGCCTGTAAGTTAGGTCAGAGGATGGAGCTCTGGCCCCACTTGTGGCCTGAGCTCGGGAAACAGCACCCACCCAACCCTACCCCTCACACTATGGATTATTATCGGCCGCCATTGGGACCAGGAAGGAATTTTTGCAGGAGCCTTAATCTGACCCAGTGGGGTTCCCATTTTTTGCCTTCCTCATAGTGTGGGGTGTTTGGCCAGATCTGTTGTCCCTTAGAATTTGGGGTGTTGTTGTGCTGTTCATTCATTGTCGCACTTTGCAGGGGTCCAGTACTATAGGTTAGAATAGGATAGATAGGTCATAAGTAAGAGTCATCTCCTTAAGAGATGGGGAGGCCCACTCGCTGGAATGCAGGGTATTGAAAACGGTGGGGCAGCCTCCCTGGGAGGGGCGTCAGGCGAGGGCGGTAGGGACAAGTATGGTCCCCCGTCGGCAGGCACCCGACTCTCATGTTTGAGAGTTTTTGGTCCCCCTCACCTGTGGCCGGTGTCACTGAGAGGAGGAGATGTTATAGACAGTTGTGGGTGGTGATCGAGGGTACATCAGAACCACCCAGGGGGTTTGTTGGATCGGGATGTTTAAGTCAAGTATATCGCATTAGGCGATTACCCATTACCCATATCGCATTAGGCAATTACCCCCACCTGAATTATGATTATAATTGGTTTTAAATAAAGATTGCGGCCGTTCAAATCCCAGTCATGTGTCTTGTCTCCTTCTGGTGCATTGGCAATGTCCATGTATTAATTATGGATGTGAATATTGCCATTAACTGATACTAAACTGTTTGTAAAATGGACTATTGAAGCATTGTTTATTTCTGTGGAGTGCCTATTACAGGCAGTCATGGCTGGATGCCATGGCAAATCCCCACACCAGAAGGAGCCATGACCAGGAACAGATGTTCCTCTCTGCTTTGGCCCAGCTGGGCGACAGCTGGGCCTGGACTGTGGGCCTGCTTTGATCTGGACCCACAGCTTGGGCCTAACTGCCACCCCAGGTGGGATTTTTCAAGGCCTACATCTGGCAGGCCCGGAACAAATATACAGACATGATGTTGGCCTGGTTGGGCCAACCCATAGTCTTGCTATTCCGCTGTCCCAATATAGCACTTCACCAGTGCATATTAGACCTTCTGCTCCTCCCATAGAAAGATCGAGGCCTTGGTCTCTTTCTCGGTCCAGAGAATGCAATGTTGGTGGGTAGATTGTTGGCTGGTTGTCAGTTTTAGCCATGGCCAAGGTGATGGTAATCCTCCACAAGTCATTCCTCAGAAAAAGCAAGCCTCTGGCATGTTCTGCAAATCAGGATGAGCTGGGACAACACATGCTTGAATTTGGTGGGTTGGCCTTTTGATGCTGGACGTTATGTGCACACCAGTGAGAGGGGGTCTGGAAGTGGTCACACTTCAGAATGCTCTAGGCTTTTTCACCCACAACTGTATGATGCTGGTGAACTTGTACACATGTGAGGCTGCACACAACCTAACTGATGTGATGCAGACACATGGATGCACATTAGTTCACATTTGCCTGCACAGCAGGCTCCGCAGGGTCGGGCACCCCACCGTGAATGGGGGCTACATGTCCAGTGGGTGGTGGCCACATAGGCAGTGGAGGTGAACACCTAATAATTGGACAGGTTCACACCTATCTGGTGTGGTCTAAAATCTAGTTTGTTAACACCTTTTGTCTTGTGCCAGTAAATCCTGCAGTGCAAAGGCAGACCTTAAATTATTTATGCATTTCCCTTTTACAGAGCAAATTAGGACAATACTCTTCCAATGTAAAGTTTAAAATAATTGGAAATAGTTTGATATGGAAAAAACAGAATTATTTGGCATTGGAACAGTAACTTCAACATCATGTCTGGAGACTATTATTATAATGATGATTTATTACTTATATAATTCTAGCAGTGTACCTGGTGCTGTATAATCAATAGTTATAGACATGTCCCTACCCCCAAGGGGCTTACAATCTAAGAGACAAGGGAGAAGCAAACATCGGGAGAGACAAGAGTGCATTCATGAGGTTGAGAAATTGCAGGTGCACAAGCTTCACATAGGCTGCTTGCCCACGTTATCATGCTGGGAAAACTAATGAGAAGCAAACTCCTGACAGGGAAAATAATGTGAGGCTTTGAACGTGGGTGCGTGGTTAAAAGTGTCATTTAATGCATCTCCCGTTGTTTTCAATTACAAAAGGAAGGGTAAGATTTTGTGCATTGCCTTTCATGATCAAAAACAACAGGAGACGCATTAAATTATATTTTTAACCATGCTCCCACATTCAAAGCCTCGGGTTACTTTTCCTGCCACGGGTTGCATCTTGTTAGTTTCCCCCATGTGGTAAAATGGGCAGGCACCCCTAATTACAGTCGTGGGTGAAAAAGCCTAAATTCTGAGTGAGGGGGAAGAGGATGCAATTTTACTCATAATGGACTAAGGAAGGCCTTATGGAAGAGGTAGGTTTTCAGGAGGGATTTGAAAGTTGGGAAGGAGACAGTAGAGCAAACGTATCCAGAGAGGAAGTTCCAGGCATGAGGGGCAGCAAGAGAGAAGGGGCGAAGACATTTAGAGGAGCAAGGGGGCCGTGAGCAGGTGACAGTGGGGGAGGATGAAGCTCCTGTGCAGGAGTGTGGTGGGATACAAGAGCTGAGAGATATGGGGGAGCAAGGCCATGATGAGCCTTGAAGGTGAAGACCAGGAGCTTGTGCTGAATCTGTTCCCATAGAGGGAGCAAGTGCAGGGTGGAGAGGAGGGGCTGAACGTGGCCAAAGCAACAGGAAAGGTGAATTACTTTGTCAGTAGAGCGTTGAACAGAGATGAGGGGGTGAGATAGAGCAGGGGAGGCCAGTAAGGAGGAAACTGCAATAATCAAGGTGAGAGATTACTAGAGCATGGACTGTACTAGGTTTTTTTTGCAGTGGAAACAGTAAGTCAGGGTCAAATTTTAGCAATATTATACAGAGCAAAGGGACAGGATTTAGCAACAGCCTAGATCTGAGGTGTAAAGGAGAGGGAGGAGTCAAAGATTAATCCCAGACTACATGCCTGAGGGACCGACTGGATGTTATTCCCTCAATGGAAATTGAGAGGAAAGTAGGAGGGGAACGTTTTGGGGGGATTTGGAAGACGAGGAGTTGGGTCTTGGCCATATTAAGCTTCAGTTGGTGGTGAGACATCCAGGCAGAGATGTCAGGAAGACAGTCAGTAATATGAGACTGGGTGGAGGGGAAAAGCACAGGAGTGGAGAGAGAGAGTTGCATGTCATCAGCATACAGGTGATACTGGGAGCCCTGGATTTCAATAAGTTTACCCAGAGAAAGAATGTAAAGGGAGAAGAGAAGAGGGCCCAGGATGGAGTCTAAGGTAACTCCCACAGAGAGGGGAAGTGATGTAGAGGTACCAGCAACAGAAATTTTGAAGGAGCAGTTCGAGAGGAACAATCGAGAATAGCGACGAATCCAGGAGGAGGCAATGGTCGACAGTGTCAAAGGCAGCAGAGATCGAGGAGGACACGAATGGAGCAGAGGCCCTTAGACTTAGTTAAGAGAAGCTCATTAGTAATTTTGGTGAGGACAGTCTCAGTTGAGTGGAGAGGGCTGGATCGAGAATGTAACTAACTGGGGAGTCTCAAGAATCTAATGTTCACAAAGCCAGCTGAAGAGAAGACTAGGGTTTCAGGTGGAAAAATTAAACTAAAGTTTCTCTACAGTGGCCACAATTCTATGGCCTGCAGATACCCATGTGCAAGCCGTCCCCGCACAGCACAGCACAACGTGCCAGTAATGTGGATGTGCATGGCTCTGCGCTGGATCAGCAGATAAAGGGATCTGGGCCAATGTCTGTATTTAAGCATACTGTTGTTTGGTATGATTTATGGTTGCAACTGCTATATTTTTAATCAGAGCAATTTGAACCTTGCTTTTTCAGGTTGTTGAAGTGTTTCCCCTTATAGTAACATATAATGAAAGTCATGTTGTTCACTAAAATGTGATACAGTTTCATCCTTGGTGCAGGGTTGTTTTCACAAACTTGTATCTATAACTGAAGAGAAATGAAAAAGTTTGAAAAAATCCATTTGTCATTGTGAGGTTTTTTTAAAAATGTCATTACCGCTATCATAAAGCCAGAAGATAAATTACCCATCATTCAGCAAAAGAAATTGAATAAAATTAGTGTTATATTACCCCAGATTAATCATACCCCATGATGACTGTCATTCTGGAGAAAATAGAAGCTATATTATCTTTAGGTTTTAACCTTTCTTCCCATCCTTTATTTTTAAAAGTATTCAAATAACAAGCCCCGATAGTGAAAGAAAAGCCAGGCTATTTTTTTTCTTGTGCTAGATTTTTTTCCCATTGTTTCTCCAAGACAGCAAGAGAGCATTCATAGTTAGCAGCATGGTTTGATAACAGTAACCTAATGAAGCTTTTTAGTGATAGTGACACATAAATGCCTGCAAGGTTTATGGCAAGGAAAGAGCTTCAATAAATAATTTGAAAATTTGTCCCTCTTCTTCCTGTGATAATTATTGCCTTTTATACACACACAATATAGCAGCCAGAAAAAGGTGAAGAAAGACTAGAGAAAAGGAGAACTCTCTCTGGAGCTAATGGACAGTAGAACAGAACTGCAGGGCTTTTTACCTTTGCAAACTGAATAATCACTTAACAACCATTAGAGCTCTCTCTTGGCTTAAGAGAAGCATTGAAAAACCTTTTCACGTAGTTAAGATTGCCTAGGGATCTAGTGCTAAAAACAAGAAAACCTAAAGTGTTTCTTCCTGCTTGTGGGTAATGATATTTTATATATAAATTCAGTTTAAAGCCAAGAGTCGGATTTTGGGCTTGCAAGGGATGGGTGACAGTTTATATGGGGCCCACACCCATGTGGAATGCATGCGGAAGTGGAATGGGTGATTAGCACCACTGAAGTCTTTTTAGGCACCTCTGGCTGCAGCTTGAGTAAACTGTATGTTTAATAGGCTAATCAAAACTGGTCATTTATACCTTAATTGATTTAATTTTCAGGACAAATCATTTTTTGAGGCAAGGGAGGCATATTCTTTATCTGAAACTTTAGGGAGAAGGGGGGCAGATGCCCTCTGGGCATACCTGTCTAGGATGTCTCTCCTGAGCTAGTGGGATGCCAGTGAGTTGGCAGAATATCAACTGTTGATAGCTCAGGATAGTGGTGTGGAATGAATGGGAAGGATCTTCAGGTTTAATGCAGATGGTTTCTGTCTTTGCTGTTGTGATAATTTATGTATCAATCTGATTTATTGCTGCAAATGGAATAGACTGAGAAAATGCAAACTTTGGAATAATACATTTTTCCACACAACAATAAATAAGTTTCATACATTTTAAATCTTAGTCTTTGAATGCTTTCATTCTCTTGAGGAACTTCAGAGTGCAGGGGTGGGGCATTGGGATGTTTTTAGATGTGCGCTGCACACTCGCACCTAAAAATCACACACCTGTAGAAAAGAGCATTAAACCTGAAGATCCATAGTGGGTGTGACATCTAAAACCATCCTACAAAACAAATAAGACCAGTACTCTCACCCTTTCAAATCAAACCAGACCTATGTTAAGATGCCTTTTTAAACAGAAAGTAACTTGGGAGGGAAAGTGGAATCACTCAGGAAATACCCTCCCAGTTAATAGCACTTGGTCAACATGAATAAAATGGACTTACGGGTAAAACTGGGCTTATGAAACAGAGTAAAGAGGCCCACATGATTTAGATCCATGTTAGAATGAATGTAATAAAGCAAGCTTATTTGGACTGTGCAACTCTCAAATTAATCTTGGTTTCACAATATTCTATGTTGTTTTAACCCTCCTCTGACTATGGGCTTGCATGGTACCCTGGAAGTTGTAAAAAAAAATAATCATTTAAAAAAATTATTTATTGAACCAGTATCAATGTATTCCTCAAAGATAATGGGGTCAGTAGTGCCCCACTGCCTCCCCCAGTGTATTTTTTTAAAATTAAATTTAAGGTAAGTACTAGATTATGAATTTGGTATGATTGACCCCTATTGGAATGAATGGGAAAATGAAAGCACTATGCCCAGGCTTATGGGATCATATTTGACCCAACAACTTGCCTGCTTTCATAATATGCCATTTTATGTATGTACAGAAGAATTGCATTACAAGTGTATTGGGGATCAATGCATTGGGGGGGGGAGGGGTCAATACCCTAACTCCAGTTACCAACTTAAAGCAAACTTGTATATTTAGATTCTTTACACAGCAGTTAACCCTTTCATAGTGTGAAGCTTCAGTGGTTTTTTTTAATTTTTGTTTTACTTTCAAGGTTGTGTTGAAAAAATTATCCTATTAGGTTGAAGGGGTCATTTTGAGTCCTCCATTAGTTACTATGACAGTCAGCTTTTGAAATGCAGACAAGATCCTGATAGCTCCTAAAAGCTCGGGCTCTTGAAATGCAGACAAGCTGTCTGCCGGTGAGCCACCCACTTTATCTTGTTTACTTATGAATGGAGAGAACCTTGGGATGTTAACGCTTGTTATCATCATTTGCATATGAATGTGCTGTCCCTGACACTTGAGGGGTCATAGAAACCCCACATACTTTTGTGTTGTACATACATTTCTGTACCAAACATAATCAAATTTATTTTTATGTTAAACTACAGTCATATTCAATCAATTATATTTATATTTTTTCAACTGAGATGTAATTGGGGTATATCATATGATATCCCATTAACAGATTAATACGGAAGGTTTTTAAAATCGGAGCAAGATTAAAAATCAACTGAGATAGTCTTGTATTTCTTGTGTGTGTGTGTGAGAGAGAGAGAGAGAGAGAGAGAGAGAGAGAGAGAAAGTAGACCAACATGGCAACCTTACTTTCTCTATTTTCTGTGATTACAGATATAAATTAAAAGTTGTTGAGCACTATTGATAAAAATAGTATAACTCAACCAGGAATAGCATTACTTGAATACATATATCTACTCCTGGGCTTTTATATAGTACTATCTTTCCAATGTAGCAGTTACATGTTATTTTTGTTCTAACATTTTCCTTCCTCTATTGAAAGTGTAAACAATTAGCTGTTGGAAGTTAGCTGGATGCAATGACTGATATGAATGTCTAATGAGAAAATCCATCATCATCCCATTCCTTTACCCTACAGTTTGCTCTGACTCCTATAATAAGTCATGTTAAAATAAAGACAATGCTTTTATACTAAAATGAGCATTTTATCTCAGTTTCTACAGATCAAGTGATCTGAAGTCATGTGTGATTCCTTTTGAGGCTGAGAAAAAGGCTGACTTCCCTGCACAGAAATGTGAACTACGGTTTCTTACTGGCTATCAACACCTTTGATTCAATTTATATGAAAACTCGATTTACCTATTCAAATGGACATTATTGTTCAAACCTTAGAAATTCCATTTCTTATATGTTCTAAGCTGTACAATTGTCAGATTTTTATGGTTTAGATTGTAAATGTGTTTTTTCCTGGCTAATTAATTACTGGTATTATTTTTTTAATTTTGATGTCTTAAGGGCCAATGTACTGTACGATAATGTGAAGGGACATATTTAAAAAGTGTGAGAGACACTGTATACAAATGTATATTTGTAAAAGCTATTTTTATGATTAGCATGTTTTACTGTTCATCATATTTAAAGTCAGGTGGTATTGCACTTCAGTGTTTACAGCTTAATTGAAACAAGATCATTGTATGACTGGAGAGTTATTATCAAACATGTTGTATGGTATTTTTTTTAATTTATTATAGCCATGGTTTAAAGTCATTATGTTTACTGACTGGGGCCATTCACTATCTCACTGTAATTTCTAAAAAATACAGATATCAGATCACTCTTTGATCGATTGTAAATTGGACCAATTGTTAATCCCTATTTTCACACGGACACTCCAGAGAGTAACACAAACATTACAGCCGTATCTGTTAATATCTGAGATCAATTTATTGTTGCCATATTGAGTTTACATGTCAGTGAGTTTCTTATCCAAACGGTCCTTATCCAACTGTACTTTATAGGTAAACGCTAAATGTTGCCAGTTGTCAAAACCTTCAGCTAGATTCCAAGCCATATTCATTTCACTCTCAGCCAAGAGCGAGCACCTTTCTGTTCTTGAGCAATTCTAAGTAGTACTCCAAATGCCTGAAATGGGGATCATAGCTTTTCCCAGAGACAGTAGAGGAATGAAGTCAATAATTTCTTAATAAATCCAGTTTCTTTTTGAAAAAAGTAATGCATTATTTCTTGCATGCAATCCTCAAATGTTCATTTACACATTTCAATTACATACTGCAGGTGTGACTGCTTGTTTAATGAAAGTGCCCACTTGTTACAGTTCTGATGATGGAACTGCACCAGGGATACAGCTAGGTTGGAATGGGCCCAGGTGTAAAAAATGGACTCCCCACCGCGCAACACCATCCTCTCCCCTGTCCCATCCCCTCCCCTTCTTCCTCCCCTCAGCACCTCCCCCCCCCCACCACCCTGGAGACTGTGGTTGTGCTGCCTGCCTTGTGCCACCACCGATGCTTCCTGCATCCTGTACCACCCACCAGGTGGGTCCCGCAGGCTGCAGGCGCTTCCACTTCCACTCAGCTCAGTCTCTGCCCAGCTGTGCCACAACAGGACAGGATTTGTGCACTCCAGCTTGGGCCCCAGGACAAATGTCCTTCCTGTCCCTATGATAGCAATCCCCCTGACCTGCACAGACCACTCGAGTTTTCATTTCCACAAAATCAGTTCAGGTAAGCTTCATTTGGGGGAAGCAGCATCCATGTGCTATATATATATATATATATATTTTATATATATATATGATATAATTTAAAACATTTTATGTAATAGATGCCATGTAGTAAGATGCTTGAATGTATAATGAGGAACATGAATGGCTCATTCATACAACACCCTTCTCCCTTGCAAAATCACCACTAGTTCCTTACTCTGTATTTGCCTTGTCTGTTAGCAATTCATTCCCATGGCAGCTAGTTTTCCTGCCTTTCAGTGACTGCCTAGGTGACAGGAAATAGTGTATCACTGGAGGCAGGAAGGATTTTGCTCAAAAACGGGTGGGTGCAGCGGCCAATCAGGCTGCTGCGCCTGATCCCGTATCGCTGTTGGGGCCACGATCCAGGATAGGCGAAAGGTAACATACATTACTTTTGGCCCATCCCGGATCGGGGCCACTCTAACCACGGTTCTCGACCTCCGGCCGGCCAGAGTTCGAGAACCATGGTCAAGCTTGATCCTGGTCAGGGGTTCACCGTGATGAACTTCTGGCTGGGACCAAACAGATGTTCATCGAAACGCCACAACCACAGGGAATCCAATGGGGTTCCCTGTGGTGAAAGGCGTTTTTGTAACATCTGAAATTACCCTGAGTTACTTTGGTCCGGTAGTGTCATTTTTATTCCACATGCATAACAGCTGAAACGAAGAACTGAAATACCAAAATGACCAAACTTAAACAAATTAAGTAACTAAAATGGAATATCCAAATAAGTTGGTAAGCAAATATCCATTTTGGTTTTGAATTTTGTTTGGATAAGAACATAAGAAGCTCCATGCTGAGTCAGATCAAGAACAATGGTCAATCGAGCCCAGCATCCCATCTCCTGCAGTGGCTGCCCTCAGTCACCAGAAAGCCGGAGGGCTGTCTGAAAATGTGAATAGGATTCACAACTAACAAATACACTATTATTCTACTTCTAATCAGAATGTGAGATTGTGCCACTAGCCATTCTTGCCAGCTGACTCAGTGGGAGTCCTGGTTACAGAACCTCAGGCATAGCTGAATGGAGCACAGTTGCTCTGTTGCAAGTGTTTCACCTACAGAGGGTCTAACTTAAACTGACATCTGTGTCTCCTAATACTTACTGTTTCATGCAGGAACTTTGGGTCCTCATTCTAATCATACTGAACTCAGTGGAAAGACTCCTGTTCACTTCAGCAGGCTTTAATCCACTGTGTGTGTGCATGAGAGATGAAAGATAATTAATGATCACCACACAATGGAAAAGGTCTGTTCAAACTGGCCTGCAGGTAAGAAGAGAAGAGTCACTGGTCAGATATCTGGAAAGCATATATCGTCATGTTTTGTCCAGCAGGATGTTCAACATTCATATATGTCAATGGGAGAAGAAACAACATGGGACTTGATTCTGCAACCTTTGTTCCCTTTATCTAGCACTTACACTACTCCGGTGTGATAGTTCTGCTCTCACATTATTATCCATCTAGGATAACTGCAATGAAGTCAATGGAACTATATCATTTTAAATGAGAGCTCAGTTTTGCTTTTATTTTTAGGGGAATTGACGACTGAGTGAATGTTGGCCACTGAAGATGCAGAACCAACAGCATTTTAGTTTAGCATTACAGACACCCAAAACAAAAATGTATCTACCTAATAAAACTGAGGGGAGAACCTGTAATTGTACTTTTTTGTTGTCCAAAATTGGAAGAAAACATTCCATCATATTACATCCACAAATGACACACAGTTTATAAGAATAAAACAAAGATTGTAACCATTCCCAAGGTTCATATTTGGTTTACAGTAAAAGCTCTGGCTTTATTGTGTGGCATAATCTGCCATCTGACCTTTCTATATGGCACATTGGATTCACTTTGCTGTAGAATGGATGGTAGTTTAAATATATCTTAATGTTTCTCCTCATCTTTCACATACGCTGTACTCCTGGAGGTGTTTGCCATTTGGTTTATTAGCTCTTTTTTATTACCCATTCAGTTCAAAACAGGTAAACCATTAAATAAATAAATAAATAAATAAATAGAACCTGACAGGCATTTACACCGAGGTCTCATTATCCCACGCTAACAGTGTAGCCAGTTTTTTAAGTGGATGTAAACCAAGTTTGCATGCCTTTTCCACAGCCAGAGTGGTGTAAAGAGGCCTTAATGTCCATAGGAAAAAAGATCAATATTATTCAACCTGAACTACTCGCTGGTGCCAATCCCATGCCCTGTGCGTGTTGCGTGCAACCTGCACATGTGCTTAAAGTGCATCCGTGCCCAGAGAAGGCACATTGTGCCATTCGGAACCCACGCGGATCCTGTGCGGCTGCTGCTTGGGATTGTGGCCACTGTGTGTCTTCAGAATGGATGTTAATGAATGTGAAGCCCGCATGCCGGCTACACATCCTGGGAGGGGGGTGACCCCAGCCAGATCAGGTCAGGAAACTGAATAAAAGTTCCTGCCAATCGACCGGGCCAGAAAGGAGGGGCTGGAAGAGATGTGAGGCCGGTTACCTCTGCCCCTGCACTGTGGCTGGTGCCCCACCCCCTGCCATGACAGGCAGCCATGGTGACCAGCCATGGCAGTCCCCGCACTGGGACTGGGATGTCAAACAAACATGCTCACCTGCTATGGACCACCTGAGTAGCCCTTGGGCCCAGACTCTGGGTCTAGTTCCTTGTGGGCCCATGATTCCTGGCCAGCCACCTACCTGGTCAGAGGCTGTAGTGGGTCCACATCTGGAGGCCCGCTAACAGATGCATGGGTAAAGCTCTGTTCCAGGTCACCATAGTGGGTCATAGCAGGCAGAGTCATGTTTATTAGCACCCAATGAGCCAAGGGGACAAACGGTCATTTTAAAACTTTTGTCTTATAAAACAGTGGGTGCAGCCACATGAGATACATGTGGCCAGCAGCCGCCAGATGTTCACACCACCCTTGAGCAGGATGGGCAACCGGCTGCTATGCAATGCATCCACCTGGAAGACTGGGCATGTAGTGTGTAGTAGCATTGCCCAAAGTGGGTAACGCTGCCCATGTTGGGTTAAGGGGCCACCGGCTGTGTGATCGGACCCTGTGCTGCCCCGTGGTGAGGTCTGCCGGCACCCTGAGTGCTGTTCCCATGTGGCCACGTCATGGCCGGGGGCAGAATAGTGGGTGGACTGGGGAATGGTGGGTGAGTTGATGCTGGGTGCCCGTGCATGTGGCCAGCTCCTCAGGCTGCCCTGTGGCATGGTGGGACTTCTGACAGCGGCTTGCCTACTCAGATTCCCAGTGGGGGGCAGATTGTGTGACCTGCTGTCCTCACATGCCCAAAGTGTGGTGGCTGCAATTGCCTGTTTCAGGGCAGGTGTGGGATCGGGCCAGCCCTATCTTGTGCGGCTGCACCCAGTGTTTCCCAACCTTTTCTGGCTCCAGGAAGAGCTAGATGAGTAAAGGGATGCAGCACATTCTATCACTCAGTACATACTTTTATTTTTTAAAACCACTTCCCTTTTCTCATAAATAAAATAAAAACCTTGCCATCCCCTTGAGCCATGGCACCCTATCCTTTCATTCAGGAACATACTGCCCCACTTCATGGACCCTGCACACTCTACCACCTACCCTGGTGAGCCCTGCCTCCCTGCTTCACTCCCATTGTGATCCCTACCTCATCACCCTGTAGCCTCAGTGTGTCTGCCCTATTTCGTGGTACTCACGTTTGGAACTGCTGTAATAAAGGGCTGCCTTGTAACTAGAGGAAATGAAGGGATTAGTAGCTGTATTTCTATAGACGCATTTATTCTAACTGGAGGTAAATGTGGATGCAGTAAGCACTATAAAGGCTATTGGCTATTAAGGATTCAGCTTTTTCAGTTCCTCTATTAAAAATATTACATCATTTATGACACAGGGCTCCCTCCATTATCAGTGAAAGCTAGAAGCTTTCCTTCAGGTTCACACAAGAACTGTACAATTTCATGAACAGTAAAGATGAGATGAGTTTTTGATCATGAGGAAAGAATTTTTACTTTTGTAAATCCTTGTATTATGTACTGTTCGGATTTTGTTTGTTGTTTCTTACCACAGCATATTATTTAGTTCTGGAAATAAATAACTGTTCTTAAAATTCTGGGTGTTTTTAGACAAGCACCTCTCCACCCGTTCATCACCCACCCATCATGCAGATTCCAAGGCCACATTGGCCCTTTTTACATGGGCCTCTCCCATTCATGAACATGCAGAAATCTGCTGCTCTTTTTACATGGGTCTCTCCCACTCACGAACACGCAGAAATTTGCATGTTTATGAGTGGGAGAGGCCCGTCTGAAGGACAGGGTGCGGGCAAGCGCGGTGAGTGGGGGGTGCATATGCAGTCACTCCCCACGCATGGAGCAACCGGGGAAAACGGAAGTTGCTCCATGCATGGGGATGAGTGGGGGGTGAGCAGGGCTGCGTGTGTGGCCATGTGCACGCCCCGCCCACCCACCGTGCATGTACCAGTGTGCCCATACACCCCCCACTCGGCAGCGCCATGTAAAAATGGCCATTGGCACCCTATGCAGCCCTGCAACATGTATGATGGGTGGGTAATGGATGGGGAGGTGCTTGTCTAAAAAAGACCCTCTGTAGATAGCTATTTTTTTTAATAGACTGTACCAAGAGTTTATTAACATTATATCCATTCAAAGTTTTGCCCATGTGTACCTGTGTAATGTCATGACACTTTTCTTTAAAATGTAACATAATTTTTACATTTCTGTAAATAAATATTTTCTCTGATTTATGCACTCACTCAGTTTTGTCATTTTTGCTGCTAATTGATAGAAGCACTCACTATGTTTTAGTTCTGAAAGAAATGCCAATTTCAGATGTTTACAAAATTGCTGCTTTGCAGCAATTGGCACTTTCACTACAGGGATTTACATCAACAGCAAGGACTAGCTAAGTAGAGCTGATTGCAAAAAAAATTCTTTGTTCCTACAAAAAAAATAACATTTCCTACAGATATTTCCATTTTGACGTTAAAGTTATTGCATATAAAAACCCCACCTTTTCTAATGAAATATTTTAGACAGCTATATAGATTATTAATAAAAAGGTGTCAGAAGATCTGTTAACTACATGAAGCTCTTGTTGCCATATCTGCAATCATTAGTTTAAAAAGCATATCGGTGCTGGAAAACACCTATGAAGAATGACTTGATTCCTCTGTATGTATTCATGTGCTGTGCTCTCATCTCTTAATTCTGGTGCTCCCATGATTTGTGACACATGAGATAACCCAATCATTTCATCGCTATCTACTGCCACATGTCTCGCTCTCTTGTAATCTGTTTCCATGACAACAGCATCCTTCTCAATGGCTTCGCTCCATGACAACAGCTTCCTTTTCAATGGTTTCTCTTCAAGTCAACTGTGATCTTCTTCATTTTCCCATCAGGTGGCATCCAGATATAAAAGATAGCCAAATCACACCAGTCATCTTTCATTCATGTGCCTGTCAGCTTAACTAAAATTACTCATATGCGCCTTAAAAATGGAAAGCCAGACTATGAAAAATCCTAGAAATTGAATATGTCAGTAATATATAAATTACTATATTAATATATTAATTTTTATATTTATTTTCACGTTACATATAAGCATATTTCTGAATAAATTGATCTAGTGAACATTTTTAAGTACTAGGTTTAGATTAATAATCAGAAGGAAACATTTTTCATCTCTGATTTTTATGTGGAAGTCCTAATGGAAAATGATAACCTTTATATAGCCTATAGGATTTAATACGAATATATTCCCTCCTGTAAAATTCTATTCAGTACCTCCAGAAACCTATTTTTCTGTAAGAGCCTCTTAGGTTCATCTCTACTAAAGTTTATAGAACTTTTCCATAATTGTATTTACTTATTCTAACAATATACACCTGGGATCCACATACACCCAGCATCCACAAGTTTTAGCACGAACAGCAAATGCAGCACAAATGTGATGGCCATTGTCACAGGTTGGAGGTCCACACCCTCCACTTTACCGGGTTTGAGTGACATAGGGTGAAAACAGACATGACGCTAACCACCCTTTAACCACCCTTGGTGGTTATTTATGCATGTTGCAGGGCTGCATAGGACACCAATACAGCCCTGCAACATGCATAAATAACCACCAAGGGTGGTTAAAGGGTGGTTAGCGTCATGTCTGTTTTCACCCTCAGTTTCCCTCGCTTACAGCCCACTTGAATCAGTTTCTCTCTGGCTGATTCAATCCTGCAGCAGGGACAAGGACAACTCCTTTGTCACCCAAGGGCCCGATCCTTCCCATTTACAGACTTTCTCTCTGGGGTCCCAAGAGCTTGAAAGCCCTTGTTGCTCACTTTGTTCCAATGGTAGACACAGACACTTCTTCATAAAGATAAGAAGTTAGTTTATTGATTTACATAAGCAAGATAATTGATACAGAGTGCTAACTAGAAATTAAAGGTAAATATAACGCATTCCTAATCTATACTAATTGAGTTCTTAGATAAGCATCTTACCCTATGAAAGTCTATTAGTTCTGATTCCTTCTCAGTCGCAGATGTAGGTGACTGGGTTATGGTTCTTAGAGTTGCTAGAAAGCAAAGTCTTTCCTTTCAGTCCATAGCTTGGCTCAGCCTTCCTGGCTGGCAATATTCAGGATGCAGATGCAGTTGCTCAAGATGGCTCTCTCCAAGAGGTAGATAGCAGATGGCTTAATGGCCCTCTTAAATAACAATTCTCAATCCTTTGTTTCTCCTTCCCGCCTTGGAGAAACCTGAGGCCCGTCACATAGGCAACCCAGGCAAACAGGAAGGTCCATTTGCATCTCCATAGGGTTCTGTCTGGCTAGGGTTCCCAAATACACATTCTTTAAAATGTCTCCACTTCCTGGAGTTTTGTCAGTGTCAGTCCTGATTCGAGTTTTACAGTTCTCAATTGTAACATTACTTACATGTTGAACCTTTTGTTTTACATATTTACTATGCTTGTAGCCTACATGTAGACCAGTATCACATGTGTGTGACCTTCGTGTGTGACCTATGTTCCTTCGTGACAGCCATGTCCACAAGAAATTGAATTTACCTGTGATAAACTCCCCTTGGGGTAATATGTATGTATGGCTACTGCTATCAGATAACATGGAATTGAGGTTAATTAGCCCCTTATAGCAGTATAGGCAGACCCTATGTGGCTGATTTCCTACATTAGTGAGGAAGGTGGCTGTCTTATTGCACTTGGAAGAGATGGGGGAAGGGTAGGATGAAGCATGGGTATTTTCAAGCATGACACCATGGCCTGTGGTCATGCTTACCCCAGCGTGCCCACAGGCCGTGGTGTCACGTCTGCGCCAGCCCTGCCAGATATTCACCATGGGCTGGGGCATACGTTACACATGGCACTGCACATCCTGTGGTAAGCCCTGCCATGGTCCAGGGTAGGTGACCCCAGACCGTGGTAGAGCGGGCCATCATGCGTGATGGCCCGCTTCACCTAACCCCGGACTGTGGCTGGAGCAGTTCCAGGTGGGCATGGCAGCCTCATAGGCTGCTGCACCCACCCACCCACCCCACCAATCAGGGAGAAGGCAGGGCTATACTGAGGAGTGCAGGTGGTGGGACCATGTGGACCCATGTCTGTACATCCCCTGCTCTCTCCCTGCCCCAGCCCTGGCCACCTGAACATTTGTTCGGCGGCAGGCTCACCCCGGGGTGGGTTTAAGTGTGGTGGACTTTTTGCCCATCATGTTTAAAAATACCCCATGTCTGCTTTAAGCTGAATTTGCAGTTCACCTGATTTGTGTCATAGATAACCCATCTCATGTTTGGGAATATCATTACAACTGTGAGAAAGGGTTTCATTCACAAAGTAAATCCAACAAGTTGTGACTTTTTCATCATGTACTGTAGAAAATAGTGTAATTTCCATCAATCCTCTCAGCTCTAGAGACTGGAGGAAATATGGGAACCAAAAATGCAGAATTCTGCCTACAGTGATATATTTTATTCTGCTGATTCTTGACCCTGCTAATCAGCTGTGCTTATAGTGATAAAGGCAGGTCTCAGAGGGAAGGCAGAAATTTACTGGGAAGCTGATAACAAGATCCATGATGTGAAAAATGCTCAAATCTTCCCCAAAAGGTAAAGAAAATAACCTACTCGTTAGACACGAAGGTGTTGAGTGACAGTAACTGAAATATTTTGGGTTGCTATGGTGATTGATTCCTATCTGTTTTATACAGTGACAGTAAAATGGTGATTTCATAATCTCTTTTATGAGAAACAGAATTACTAATTCATAACCATCAAACGAATATACTTTAGAAGCCAGAACCTCCTTCTCAACCTTCGGAAAAAGATTTTATTTGCAATGGCCACATTTTAAAACTTTCCAGTTTTGCCATAGCTGAAGTAAATGTATTTAGCTTTGTAATTCAATTGAGGTTTTATGTATGAACATTGCATATCTGTATGTATGATGTGTGTTTTAGAGGAGTTATACAACCGCTGCCCTCATACATTGGACAATTATGGACATTTCCTTTCTGCTTAGTGAGTAAAAGCTTGCAGAAACATTGAATGAAAACAGACATGATGACAACGAGGCCCCTCCCCAGGCCATCCCGGGGGAGGCCACTGCAGCTGCCACTCCTCAGGTTGGCGGGGAGAGCTGTTCACACAAGCAGCCCTCCCGCCCGTAAGATGGGTGTGGGGTCTGCTGTCACAGGTCCCTCCATGCCCCATGTCAGCCCGAGGTGCTGTCCACATGGGATAGGACCCCTGGACCCCTGCTGCTCAGCAGGATCAGGCCTGGGAAGAGCTACCACCAGATAGCTGATGGGAAGCCATTTGGCAGTGCATCCTCACTTCACAGCTGATGGGGTCTGTTTCTCAGTGGGTCTCATCAGTTGTTTGGTGTTTGTACTTGGGCTGGGTGAGGGTGTGCCTCTGCGCCCCCCCATCAGCTGTTTGTGCATGCACCCAGCCCCTCTGAACAGTTGATAGGGGGTCCTGGAGGGGTGCATGCACCTGGCCCAACCGAACAGCTAATGGTGGGGGGGGGCTGGAGGAACATGCAAACCCACCCCACCAAACAGCTGATGGTGGGGCTGGAGGAGTGTGCACACTCAACCTCACTGAACAGATGATTGGGGGGGCTGGAGGAACACATACACCCAACCCCGCTGAATAGCTGATTGGGGGGAATAGAGGAGCACACACACCCAACTCAGCCCTGCTGAAAAGTTGATTGGGGGTCTGGAGGAGCGCACACACACACCCTTCCCCAATGAGCTGCTCAGTGGAGCCAGGTGCATGCGTTCCTTCAGCTCCCCCAATCAACTGTTTGGCGAAGCCAGGTGCACATGCTCCTCCAGCTCCCCTCCCCCCAATCAGCTGTTCATTGGGCTGGCTGAGCATGCTCCTCTAGGCCATACCCTGATCATCTATTTGGCGAGCAGGCTAGTAAACATGTTCCTCTAGCATCCCCGATCAGCTTATCAGTGGGACTGGGTGTGTGTGCTCGCCTCCCTGATCAGCTGTTCAGCAAGCTGGCTCAGCACGCTCCTCCAGGCCCCCCTTATCAGTGGTTCAGTAGGGCCAGAGTGAACAGACTTCTCCAGACCCAATCCTCTGACCTCACCTTGCGGCAGGGCTGGACAGGTCTATAGTAGATGTGTGGGAGATCGTTAATCCAGTTTAACCCAGATGGCTGGGCATTTGCCTGGGCTGTATCTCCTACCGCCACTGCCCCACTCATCCCCATAGCAGCTGGCAGCCTTCCCTGGGGTGGTAGGGAGTTCATTTCCCCTAATTATTACACTAAGAACACAAGCAGCATAAAATCAAGCTGTGTCTGAAAAGAAAAATGCTTTTATTTTCCTACAGAGATGTAACATGCACATTAAGTAGGACATGTTACAAAAATTTCATATTCTGTTCTCCATCGGGATTTTTTGTTGATCACAAGGGGTCAGGTATTTTATAATTTGTGACCGCAGACAAGGTAAGCACGTACCCAAATCTCCACTGTTTCCCTGACGCTATATGCGGCAAGTCCAATTGCATTTGTCTGAAAGTAAACATTGAGGTCTCTGTTTATTGGTTTATCTGTAATGCTAGATTATGTAACTAATAATCAATATGTCCGTCATCTTATGCAATGCTGTTTCAAAAATCTATTCCATCAAGTGCTGTTCTTTAAGGAAGCATGCTTCAGAGAGCAACTGTATCAGATCATGTCTTGGGAACACAAAAGTAGTGTTTGACAGCTAGCTATATAAAATCAATTGTGGTGATTTCAAGGATGACTAGTCTCTTAGGCCGGGATACCTCTCCATTTTCTTGAAGACCATTTGAAAGTGAATTGTGTGCTCCTACTGCTTTTTTTTCTTATGGTACAAGATGAATAGGGTGGAAAAACAATAACCCCAAATTGCTAGCAGTTCAAATGCTGATCATTCTGACAAATTTGATTCAGCTTTGTTGTGGAGGGCCCAAGAGGTGCCACAAAGTAACATGATAACAGCAGACAATCAATAATAGCAATATAAGAAATATGTGACAAATCACTGGCCATGTGATTACATGTGGGCAGCCAGAAGGACAAACTGCAATGCTGATTGCTCCATCAAATGGAGAGTTTAAGTGCAGAAGTGTCATGAAAAGATGCAGAGCATATCGTCCCAGGAAGAGTGCCTGAGTAGAAGAAACAGCTTGAACTAATGGAAGATTTCCAGCTGCTCTTTCAAAAGAGCCACCCCACCCCCCCCAAGTTGCCTTGTTTACAGGGAGGGAAGCAAACGTTTCCCTTATTTCTCTTCTTGCCATTTGGGTTGGTGCCATTTGGTAAACCAGGAGGATAGAAATACAGTAAATTATCTTTCGATAGAGAATTAATATGTGAGTGCCATGGCTGATGTCTCTGCAACTGTATACACTTCTAGCCCCTCTAACAAATCTAGCCACGGTAGCACCTACAGAAGGCCACCTGCAGACCTTGGAAAGGGAAGATGCTTGCACCAAGACTGAATTTGCAGCTAACTCCAGTTCCTATTGATTAAAAATAACAAAAATCTAGGTTATACGTAGAGGGAGTAGCCATGTTTGTCTAGAGCTGGGCAGAAAAAGAAGCAGGATAGCACCTTAGCAACTAAGGCCCTTTTTACACGGACACCACCGTAGGCCCAGTGGGTAGATGTGGGTGTTGATGGGTGGGTTGCGGGAGCATGCACACTCACCCAATGCCATTCACACGGACGCTCTCCCACCTATCCGATGGGTGTTCATGGGTGTTTCAGTAGACTACTGTCCTTCAGCAGATACTGTGAAATGAAGTGGCAAAATTAGTGGAGTATATGTAGGGTAAGAAAAGGAGGGAGAGAAGAGGGCTGAATGGTCCATAGATTCTACAGAGAGAACAAAGGTAGGATGAAAGAAGTGTGAAAGGGGGTTGTAGAGATGCAGGGAAAAGGAGGGTGGTACAAGGCAACACCATACACAAGAAAAAGCTACTATAACTATAAAAGACTTTTACTGTAAATGTCAGACATACATACAAAATTTGGAATGAAAAAACAGTCCTATAAAATGTAATTAAAAACCTATAAAACCCAATGCATTTCATGTGTCAACCCTTCATCTGTGGTACAGAAAGAATCTGAAATAATTAAACAAGAGTATTTTAGTAAATTGGTTAGTAAAGAGTAAATTTCAAACAACTTAAAACAAAATAAATACAAAGCTATATAAAACTGTTAGTGCAAGAATTATTACCCTTCCCACAAATAGAGAAAAGAAGTAAGAGGCTTACTTGTAGTAGTAGTACTAAATATTTATTGTTTAGCCATTAGGCTTTTACAACATATAAAAGAGGCTTACTTGTAATCCAATGATTTTGTATATAAGACAATAAAAATATTTTTCATATGTTCGCTCCCACCAGGATTATATGATCTTTGCCAAATATAGCCTTCTCCTTTTATAATAGACAAAGACTATGACATTTAAAAAAAAATAATATGATGACTATATTGGATCTCTAATATTAAGAGGGACAATTTTCTAAATCTTAATACAGCTATATATATATTTGTCGACGCACCCCAATAAGGCACGGAGGCAGATCTTGGTATAAATGCTGGCCGCACTCATTTATTCAAATCAGTTATTCGTAACTGTAGGTGGGAAATTGCACCATGCAATTTGGGTCCAGTATGCTAAGTTAGTAACACAACTTATTAACACAGGTCCTGCCCGGATGTGCCATCCGTTAACAGTCCATTAAACCAACATCCCCACCTTTGACATCCTGCCCAAAAGGGGGGGAGGGGAACAAGCCAATCTGTGGGCGCGAGTAAGGAGTGATGAGTCCGCAAGGCCCGAGGACAGAGCATGTCCCTGCAGACCGTGCTGCAACATCACTCCCAGGGTGATGACCCCAGTGCATGCTGTACCCCGCATGTGTGTCGTCTCCCCATCTCTTAGGGAGATGACTCTTAATATCCTATTAACCTACCTATTAATCCTATCATGGCATACTGGATCCCTGCCACCAAAGGGGTGGTCAATCCGAACCACCCCAACACCCACCACCTAGTTAACCAACAATTTTTCCAAATGTCCTGCCACTGCTGCTAAGTACATCTCGTTACCCTTGTCTGAGAGATGCACTCCATCATTCCGGTACAATTCTGGTCTTGTGTGCCTAATTCCTGTGTGCTTAATGGTAGATCCCCCTAACCCTAGTAACCATTTAACAACTTCCTTATTTATATTCCGCCTGGCCTTGTCTATTTGCCCCAGATTACGTGCCCGGTCCCATCTAATTCTGGGGATCCATTCTACCCAAACTAAGTGAGTTCCCCCAAACCATTCCCTAATCTTTAACAGGTCCTGTTTGATATTAATAACTAGATCCACACCCTTCCTTACTGATAGGTCATTCTCTCCGAGATGTACAACTAATATATCTGGGGACAGGAAAACCCTTAATCCTTGCAATGTTGGCAAGAGCTGGTTCCAGTGCAAACCACTCCTACCCAACCATCTAATGTGGGCATCGTTGGCCAGGCCCAAATTCACTCCCAACACTGGCATTGCTGCCGCTGCTTTTGCCCACCATACGAGGCTGTGGCCGACGATCCAGATAGTTCGGCAGGCAGCCCCGATTGGTCTGTCCCCAACAGGAGACAAGACAAAACAACTTATTAGGATTGGTAAGGGTGGACATATTTTTTGTATGCCCCTGACCGCCATCTCCCCACTGCCTTGATTGCCATTTCAGGTAGGCCTGCAGCGGCCGCCGTGGTTACTGCCCCAAATCGAAAGGAATGGGGCCCAAATTCTAGGGGGGCAACCCAATCTTCCCCAATGCAACTCGAAGTATTGCTGTGAGCTGGTAACAGGTAACCACTGCCCCATTGTGATGAATGAACAATTCCCTTTGGACTCTTGGACGTAAACTTAAATACCGTTTTGTTTGTTCTACTGGGCAAATGGCTCGCAGGCCCACTTCGAAAAGTTCTACTGCGTGGCCATGGTGTTTCTGATCTGTTTTCAAGTATCTAAGACGAATCCAAAGTCGATCCACTGCCACCTGTAAATCCTCTATTCCCAGGGCCCTTGGAGAAGTATCCCTGGAAGATCTACACACCAGTTCGCTAATTCTAAAACCACCAAAGTACATGATGACATAGATGGCTGTAAATAGTTGCACTTCATATGCATTGTAGCATACTTCAGGGAGGGCTTCAAGTATTTGCAGTAGGACTGGGGTTGTTATGGGGGCCCATTTCCTCTGATGTGTTACCTGTGTCCTAGCCCATGACCCAACCTTGTGTTTCAGGAAAAAAACGTTATCAGGAAGTGGAAAACCTTTCAACCTACTGACAAAGGCAAGAGCTGCGAGTTTTCTGGCAATAGTTCCTGCAGCCAGGCCCCTAGTCTTAAGTGTTTGTGCAAATTGGATTGACTCAGCTTCGGTGATAGGAAACCCGAGTCCCCAGTCTTTTCCTGACCTAAATTCTTGAAACTTCCGGAAGGCCCTACCATGGGCAGCCTGTGTTCTGGGTGCCAGGGATCCTTGGATGGTGTACTGCAGGTCTAGCTGCCAAGGTTCCAAATACCTGGTGGCAAATGGTCCGGGTCTGCCCGGGTCTCTGGTGCCAACTCGCGAAAACGTACCATCTGGAATCAAGACAAGGCATCAGCTATGCCGTTGTCGATTCCTGGGACGTGTCGAGCCACAAAAAGGATGTTATTACTCAAACATGCCAACACCAGGGCCCGTACCAAAACCATGACCCTGGGGGACCAAGAGGTTAAAGAATTTACTACGTGCACCACGGCTAAGTTGTCACACCAAAATACTACAGTGCGATTGGCGAAGTGCCCGTTCCAAATCAAGACAGCCACTACTATTGGAAAAAGCTCCAGGAATGTAAGGTCCCTGGTGATTCCTTCCAAGTGCCACGCTCTTGGCCATTGAGCTGAGCACCAGTGCTTCCGGAAATAAATCCTGAAGCCTATCCTGCCGGCTGCATCAGATTGCACTTGGAGGTCAGCCTGCAGGAGTAACTGCTCACGCCAGAAGCTCACCCCATTGTACTCCTCCAAGAAGGCCAACCATACCCTAAGGTCAAGTCGCATCTCACTGGTAACCTGTATGCAGTAGTGAGGTGGTGGGTCACCCTTGAGCCCACCATACAACCTTGATAGAAATGCCCTGCCCGGTGCAACCACTCTACATGCGAAATTCAGGGATCCGACCAAGGACTGTAAACTATGAAGAGTCACTTTTCTGGCTCCCATACACGCCTTGATCTTCTCCCGTAACCCCCTCAACTTATCCTTGGGTCTTGATGTCCTAAGTTCTGTGTCGAGTTCAATCCCTAAATATGTAAGTCTCGTTGCTGGCCCTTCCGTTTTTTTCGGGAGCCAAGGGAACACCCAATTCAGCAGCTACCTCTGAAAATAATTGTAGGGCAACTGCACATTCCCTCGACTTGGGGGAGCCTATCATTAAGAAATTATCCAGATATTTAGTTATGTCACCCCCTTTTTGTCATTGCTTGAAGACCCATGCAATCAGGGTACTGAATCGCTCAAACACGGAACAAGAAATCGAACACCCCATTGGCATGGCACGGTCATAGTAATACCACCCCTGGAACTGGAACCCCAGGAGGGTATGATATATTTCACCTTCTTGTTATTGGGGTGTTCCCGAAGGGCACGTTCCAATTGTTCAACTTTGATTGGCGTTGGCCCCCTTTGAAGCCCGGGCCCCTGCTGGGGATCCCTGACTACCCTTTCCAGTCCCCCCACCTTGTTTGTACCCTCCTTTGGTATTTTTGTACTTGGGCCGGTAGCAGTTGGTTGCGGGATGCCCGCCGCCACAATTTGAACACCCGTGGTGGAATTTACAAGTTGTTCTATTGCACTTCCCCATCTTGTTAAACTCCCAACATGGGCCTGGGCTACCTTGCCCACCCCTCTTTGCATCACCATGAAAGGACTCACTCCCCCACACGACCCCGCCCCGAACTAAGGGATGCCCGCTGTCGAATCTAAATGCCCTAGTGGGATCGATCATACGTTCAAGCCAGAGGTCAGGAGCATGTACATCCCAATGCATTCCCGGTGTTGTGGCAGCCCTGTGATGGAACACCTCGTCGTATCAGAGCCATGCTCCGACTGGGCCCATTCCATAAGCACGCCGAATTATGTCGGCGTACTTGTGGAGCTCAAATCCACGGGTAGGGTTGACTTGGAGTATGACTCGCATGTACACAGCAAAGGCAGCTGTCCAATTTGCCCAATTTCTATCAGCTTTTGGGCGTTTGAATTTTTCTTTTTCTTTCCCCTCCTCTGGCTCCGAATGATCTAGGATTGGGTCACTAAATAAGAGGGCATAAATATCAACATATTCCCCCTTCAATATTTTTTCCTTCACTGCCGGTAACAGATGAGTCCCGAAAGGTGCGGCTACGCTCGGGATGGTGCCCCCTGGGGGCGGCGGATGGAGGCAAGCGGGTTGTCCCCCAACCCCATCGCCACACGTGCCAGGTTTCTTACTGCCAGTTCCCAGGGATGTCCCCGGGTCATCACCATGAGGAATCTTTAAGGTACCCCCTCCCACCTGTGCCTGTCCGGGAGGGTCCTGAATCGGCGCTACGGCTGGAGTAACCCATACCCAGGCTCCATTCAACTGCATCACTTGAGGTACCCCGGTCTGAGGGGCCTGCCTTACTCTAGCCAATCCAGCCCCCTGTGATCCAGCTTCAACTCTCACCCCAGGAGTCATCTGAGGTGCATCCTCACCCGTAGGCCCTGTCACCCCATGCCCTATGTCGATCATACCCCTTCCTTCCCATGTACCATCTATGGGGCACCCGGCACCCAGATACCTGTGCTCACCTTGCCTGCCAGCCCCGGGCGCTGCAGGGAGACCATGACTACTGGATGTCCCTTCCCCTAAGGGGGCCCTTGCCTCACCGCGGAGCTGGTTTTCGATGGCCAAAATCCTCCTCCACATATTGTCGTCACTGATGTTCTCTCCAGTATCCGCCTGCTCCATCCTCCTCCTGCTGACTGGGGGCCCGTCTTCCTCCTGTAACAAGATCTCAGCTCCTGGCCGAGCGGGCCCTGGGGCATCCCTGCCTTAATTAAGCCTGCCCCCTAGTTGCCTCACGGGCAAGACGGGGGCCTGCTGGCAATACTGCGCTAGCCCCAGCACCCCGTATTGGTCTATGGGCCCTCGTGGTGGTTTATTGGAGCCCTCCATCTGGGGAGCCCCCTCCGGATACAGTGCCTGAAGAAAGGAGCCCATGTGCTCAGGCTGATCTGCGTCAGCCGGGCCTCGCCCACGCAATGCTGCGCGGGTCCCGTGATCCCTTGGATTGGTCCCTGGGGTGCTGACACCCCTGCCCCATGATATCCTGCTACCCCAGGCTGAAGGGCATGATCCCTGCTCCCTCTTGCCAGGTCCCAGCTTTCCCTATAGCACGCAGGAGGGACAACGGCCCTCCTACCTCTCCCCAGGTTTTGGGGGCTCATAGGGGGATCTTCCCTGACCCCCCACCTGAGATCTTGCCCACTTGTGGGGTTTGTCACACCTGTACCCCTTTTGGGGTTGCTAGGCTCTGCCCCACTCAGCCCTTCCCCCACACCGGGCACCATGCAGCTCACTTCCTCATGGGGGTAACTTCTGGCTCCCAAGAGTGCCTCACACTCCCGGAGGCGGTTAAGCATCGTGGCCCTACTCGGGAGGGTCTCACCAGCCGCATGTCCCTCCTGCCTCGAAGGGACTCCGTCAGTCCCAGCTCGCCCCCTCCCTTGAGGAAGTGCCTTTTGGCTGTCCTGCCACCTTCTTCTTTTTTGTTCGGCCCATGGCCTTGCCCCGCAGTTTCACTGTGCCTGAGCCTGGAAGGATCAGCAGCAAGGCAATCTTGCTGCTGATTCTTCGGCCTTGCTCCCAGCAATGCTGCTTCGCGTGGCTACAGGAGATCCGCCCCTTCTAATGAGTGCAGTACCTCCTAGTCCAACGAGGCGTGCATGCGCCGCCTCGCTTCAGAACGGTTGCCACGGCAACCTTGACAAACAGCGGGGAAGGCTTCCTAGCTAGCCTCCCCGCAGCAGACTCCATTTTGCCTCCCCCATCTTATCCCTAATACTGGGGGGGGCACAACAAATGCCCCATCGCTGCCATTTAGACGGCGAAGGGGACATTGCTTAATATCTATACATGCTCTTAGGCAAATACAAAAATAACCTATAAGTATCTGAAACTCATTACTATCTAAGGGTGAAAACAGACATGACACTAACCACCCTTTAACCACCCTTGGTGGTTATTTATGCATGTTGCAGGGATGTATTGGTGCCCTATGCAGCCCTGTAACATGCATAAATGACCACCAAGTTTGGTTAAAGGGTGGTTAGCGTCATGTCTGTTTTCACCCTAAAAAGCAGACGACTCTTTGGGGCCACAAAAGAACTGTCTCTTATACACATCTAGATGTGTATAAGAGACAGCCCCAAAAAGGACAGAAATACTATTCAATATGCAAACCCCCGAGGTCAAATAAAGCAGAGAGTTACTGCACCTCAGATTAATCATTTTTTTATTAACAGGATTTTTATTAAGGATTTTTCTTTTGGGGCCATTGAGACAGTTGGTTTTGCATTCCCTAATAGAGATATGCATTATCTAGGAGAAAGACAATGTGGATTTTTAAACTGAATACTATTGAACCTTTTGGTCTTAATGAAGATATGGACTTCAGTCCTTTTCTTTAACTTTTGAGTTTTCAGTTTTGTAAGTTTTCAACAGCTGATTTTTGTATTTATAGTTTTTTATTTACAAGAATTTACAGCTCCCTCCCTTTTCTCAGTATTTTTAATATCTGAAACTCATTACTCATTTAGTAATGAGTTAGGGTAACTATAAATCTTCAGTTTTCATAGCTCAAATGAAAATCTATGTTCATGCCTTCTGCTTCTGAGACACAAGTTGTATTAAATGAATTTAGATTTTGCTTCCCTTCATATAGAAATTGTTAGCCTTGGTGGTAACAGTAGAAAGAGAAAGGATTATTTGCTTCCATCACATCATTTGTTTTATTTAATTTATTTATTTTATACATTTCTACTCCGCCCCTCCTGCCTCCGGCAGCTTGGGGCGGCTCACATCCAAAATACAAAAATAATACATATGTATAAATCTAAAAACCAGCATATCTATAAAATTGTAACATTTTAAAATCTGAAAATTCAAGCCCACCATAAAACTAAATAAGTGCATAAGATAATAAACAGAAGGGGGGAAAATCAGAAAAAGAACACATGCCCCCTACCCATCTCCTCCATAAAATACCTGGTGGAACAGTCAAGCTTTACAGTGCTGCCGGAAGGTAAGGAGATCCGAGCAGAGGCAGACCCCCGCCGGGAGAGAGTTCCACAGCACTGGTGCAGCCACCGAGAATGCCCTCCTCACCACAGACACCCACCTAAAACATGGCGCTTCCAGGAGGCCACCACCGAATGACCGAAAGGATTGCGCTGGGATGTGGGGACTGAGGCGGTCCCTCAGGTAGGTAAGGCCCAGGCTGTGTAGGGCTTTAAAGGTAAGCACCAACACCTTGAATTGGGCTTGGAAGACTGTAGGCAGCAAGGGCAGTGCACAAAGCACCAGTGTAATGTGCTCATGGTGACCCATCCCTGTAAGCAGACAGGCCACCACCTTCTGCGTCAGCTACAGTTTCCAAAATTTGATACCTCACCCTTTCCCCTAAGGCACAGGGCAGCAATAGAAAAACACATAAAATACATAAAAATCCACTTTTAAAAATCCACCCTCACCCCTTAATAACCCTCTCCCAACCCCTGTCCCATCTGCCAGACACTTTGCCTTTAAGAAAGGTCTTACATTGCTTCTGGAATATGCTCAGGCTCAGGCTCTGGTAAACCTCCGGGGGAGGGAGTTCCACAACATAGGGGTAGCAACCGAGAATGATCCTCCATGTGCTCTTGTCGTACAAGCAAAATTGCTTGTGAATGGTGAATGGTGTCCAAAAGAGGGCACTCCCAGCTGACTGCAAGGACCGTGATGGAGCATGATAGGCGAAGCGGTCTTTTAGATATATGGGGCCCAGGCCATTGAGGGATTTAAAGGTCAAAAATAGCACTTTGAATTGTGCCCAGAAAGCTATTGGTAGTCAGTGCAGACAAGCACAGGTGTAATATGCTCACAGCGACCCACCTCCAAAAGGGGTCAGATCACCACATTCTGCACCAGATGCACCTTCAAAGCCATCATCAAGGGCAGCCCCACGTAGAGCACTTTTAAAACTCTATAAACTCCTCTCGGTCTGGAAACCCTGTTTGGGGCCTGTGCATGGAAACTGGCAGGACAATCCTCCCCCATTAAGGTCAATGGGAATTTGCCATTGACTAAAATGGGTAGAGGATTGAGCCCAGTCAGGATTCATGAATTAAATTGAAATTTTTTAAAAGTATGTTGAGTGTTTTTTGTTTGTTTGTTTGTTTGTTTTAGAAACCTCAAACAAAAAAGTCTCCTAAGAATCTCTGAACATTTTTATTTTGTTAGCCTTGCTTTTAGAAAAAAATCCATGGACATTCAACTTATGAATAAGTTGAATGTCCATGATTTTTTTTTCAAAAGGAATGGCTAGTAGTAAAATAAAAAAATATTCTAAGTGGTATATAAGCTAGAGATTGTTTACATGATCATGGACATTGAAATGATTGTGGAAAATTCTGGGAGGGGAAATATTGTTGCATTTGAAAACCATTTCAAGAAGTATGTTTAATTTATTTTGCAAAATGCTGTGTTTTGTTCCAGTTTGGATGAGTATGCCCAGCTATGATGAAGCTTGTGTTAGCTTGGGCCACAGTCCTCAAACCACTTACTCTGGGGTCCACTGAAGTCAATGGAACTATTCCAGAGTGTAAAGTTTGGTGCTTCAAACTTCACCCATAAAGGAGAACATGGGGCACAGCCCACACTGGCTTCTCACACTGAGGGCAGAGCCATGTTGGTTAACCAACAAAAGGAACGATCAGCAAGGGTTTGATTGCACTGCAAATCCCTTTCTCGCTGCAAGCTTTCTTCTGCCCACAGGAAGTACGATCTGTACCCCGGGGGTTTAACTTGGGCCAGGGCTTGCCAGGTCTCAGTCCCACAACTTCTTTTCATGCCTTGTTAGGGGTCATCTCTGGCACCTCTTTCAGATTTTGTCATGGGTGTTGTTCTGAAAGACCCCAATCAGGGCAGAATGCACCAGCCTCAGCCCAAGTCTCTCCCCTGACAATGCTATGGCTGTGGTGGACAGGCAGGAAGTGGGCTGCTACTGCCACCCACAAGCTGTTCAGCAATGACAGTGTTCTGCCACAGGGCAGCCAATCAGTGGAGGTGGCTGTGGCAGCACCCGTCTGGGCCCAGACCTCATCAAACTCAATACTGAGCAAGAGCTGGCAAAGGCAGGGCAGAAGCAATGGTTGGTGGATTGGTGGGATCTGGCAGAGTAGATAGTTCCACCAGCCCCACTGAATGAATGAATACCCTCTATAATTCCGGGGCAGATTTTTTGTTGTTGCAAATTAAGTACTACTCACAGGTGAAATTTCATGTAAAATCACCCTACATTATTTGAAAATTGTGGTCTGGCTGAGCTCTTGAGTCATTTCCCATGATTCATTGCATTTCCTTCAGCAGAGCAGGACCATCAAAACCAGGCTAACTGTTCTATACATCTGTGTAACACTAAACTCAGGCTAACTGGAATTTAAATCCCAGTTGTTTGGAGAGAGAGGACAAGAGTGAGTTTACAAAACTGAACTTGGCCACACAACAAGCTTGAGATGAGGCAATTTATGTATGGATGAGAGTTAGTTAAGGACAGGAATTTGAGCTAAGACATCAATGATATAGACTTGAAGATGGTTAAACAAGGATGTCAATGGGTATTGAGAAGCAATCTAGTGTCTTGTGGAAACTTAAAGATGGTAACCAGAACACTGGAGGAGCATGAGGATCATCTTGAAAACAAAGCATACTTTGAACTGCCTGTTGCAAAATAGCACTGTCAGGAGATATAACAAAAGTTAGATCTACAGAAGAAGAACATCTACACCTGCTTCCTAGGAAATATATGGTAAATTTACTGAGCCCATGTGTTTTCTGGACACAGTGAAAAACTTTTCTGTTTAACCAAGCATTTGTCCGACACGGATAGGGTTTTGTTAGGAGATTTTTATATGTTTTTATGTAGTTTTATATCTTGTTTTTGTATACTGTTACTTGCCCTGAGCCTTTGGGTGTGATATCTGTTGGAAATACATTCCTTTGGTTGCATCCCCCCTAAGCACCTCATCCTGTTTGTTTGCTAGAAACAGCAGGAGTAGACAGACAGATCAGGGAACCCTTCCCCCATCCTATCTGTCCTACTCCTGTCAGGACCTGATTGGTCAATCTCCTCACCCAGGAGATTTCTCATCTCTTTGTGTCTCAGAGAGCTTCCTTCCTCCCTCTTGAACACACCTAGTCGTAGGACTTAGCATAGATGTAGGACTTTCCTATACTACATGTATTTCCTAATAAAGCTACTTAAGCTTAAGTATGCTTCCTGCCTGCTTATTGATGATTAGCTACTCACACTCCTCTGTAAACTCTGCATTGGGCAAATAGATGCATTGATCTCACAGTCCTTGCATTTCCAACAATATCAATGTAAAAAGATACATTTTATTTGGAGGGTATATTCTTTTTCATACAATTTTAGCCCACAGCCTTGGGTATAAAGAAAGTAGGTTATCTCTGATGTCACCAAACCAGATTTCTGCAACATGCTGCTCTTGTATGTGCCATTCAGTGTAAGGCTTGAGGAGAACCCAAAAGCTAGGTGCACATTTTCTATGCTTCAAAGTAGAAGATTCTTAGCCATGAACAGTAGCATCAGGTGTACAGATAGTCAGGTAGAACTAAAAGTTGTACTGAGAAATAAAAAGCTTCTAGGTGGTTACTGATTTCCAGACTTCACAAGATCGCTGCTCAGGTTGAGATTTTCAAAGATCTTCTGGTTTTTCTTTCGTATGTTTCAGTTTTGAAGGCTTGCTTAAATTAACCAACAGAATCTTGCACTTGCATAGGCAATGATCTAAAGTAATGGAGAAAAAGCAGATGGAATTTTATGTGACTGTGTTAATCTTTGAGGGTGGGATTTTCAGTTGAGCCTATAGGACGCACTGTATAAATTCAATTCCTTTTATAATTAAAAATATGTTAGAAACCATAGTTTTAAAAGTCTTTTTGAAAATCACAGCCCTAGTTTAGGTTTGGACCACCAGCTGGGTTCTTTCAACCCAGGGGACTTCAAGAAGGGCGCTCCTGGCCAACCACAGGGGCCAATCCAGAACTCAGGGAGTGAGGCAGTCCCACAGATAGGTTTGGCCCAGGCTACTTTGGGCTTTATAAGTAAGATCCAACTCCTTGAATCGGGTCCAGAAGACTATCGACAGCCAGTGCCGCAAGCAAGGCACATAAGGAGGCAATTGTCCGGCGGCCTCTTCTCAAGAAACCATTGCTTGATGTTGATTCCCCAGTGAGCTACCGGCCTGTCTCTAATCTTCCCTTTTTATTTATTTATTTATTTATTTATATGGATATTATAATCTGGTGCCTCCTGCACAATGGCAGCTCGGGGCGGCGTATATCCTAATCATAAAATAAGAATAAAATCATCTAAAACTCATTTTTACGGAAGGTTATTGAATGGAGGTTAGTCCGTCAGCTGCAGACGCAACTAGACCGCATCGGTTTTCTGGATCCCTCGTAGTCCGGCTTTCATGTGGGTTATGTCACTGATACTGTGTTTGTGGCCTTGGCTGATGACCTACAGGTGGAGTTGGATAAGGGGCATTCATTCCTGCTGGTTCTGCTCGACCTGTCAGCGGCTTTTGATACAGTGAATCATGAGGTGTTGGTGTGAGGGTAGGTAGGAGGAAACACAGGAGAACCCATTGACACAGCAAGGAAGGCTCAGACCCTGAAAGCCCCGCAGACCATACACACTTGGCGTCCCACTCATATGGAACGGAATAACAACCCCTCAGGATTTTAGTTGGCCCTATACGTCCCTGCTGGGACAGGGCCTTATCATCACCAGGGTGAAGAGGTACGCAGCCATTGAGTGGAGCCCCTCTACTCATGCTGACCACCACTATCACCCCACACAACCACACCCTAACTCCCTCACCACTCTCTCGTGTTCAGTGCCCTCAGGCTATAGAGAAGAAGGGGCTGTGTGCACACCAGTGAGGGAAGGCGGGGAGAGAGTACCCCTAGGAACAAGGGCAAGGGACAAGCTACGCTAACAGGGATCACAGGGGATGGGGAAGGAGGATCCAGAAACAGGGGAGTCACAGGAAAGGAAGGGGAGTGCTTCCACACACAGCCTCCACACACCTCTTGAAACCTCATGCAACCCACCTCACACAAACACCTTTTACTCACCCTCACACTCCACACTCGCGCTCCACACGCTCACTCTCGCTCTACATGCCTTCTCTAGATCCAAAAGATTTGCAAACAATCAAGGGGCCAGTCTCACAGTGCTGCTGTTCTCCAGCAGCACGTGAGTACTGGTGGCGTCCCTAAATAGTACTAGCCTCGTACCGCCTGGTGCACAGCCGCACCGAGCAGCGCAATGTCCCTCCCTCTCCTGTTCCTGATGTCAGGGGCGTGTTTGCTGTGCCAGCTCCTCAGGACCTGACTCCACCCCACTGCTCTGTGTTCCACCTCCATCACCCACAACAGCACCGCTGTGTTCCACCTCCATCACCCACAACAGCGGCAACTCAGCACACCCCGCTTGGATGCTCTGCGACGCCCGTGGCCTCCCTGAAACCTCACCCTCAGACCCTTCTGGGCCCTAAAAGCACCCCCCCACACACCCCTTGAAAGGTCTGCCGACCCGGCGTAAGCGGATAGCGAGCATAGAAGTGGCAGACAAGGTGCAGACCGTGGAGGCCGGCTCCCATGAGCGGTCTGCCAGGGAATAGCCCTTCCAATCAATAAAATAATAAAGGCGCCCCCTGACAACATGAGAATCGAGGATGGCCTTAACCTCAAACTCAGGGGCTGAGTTCATATCACAAAGGGGAGGCAGGGACGGAGAACCCAGAAACAGGGGAGGGTTATATGGTTTTAACAAAGAAACATGGAACATAGGATGGATGTGAACAAGGGCAGGTAAGGCCACCCAGTAGGTGACCAGGTCGACTTGTTGCAAAATGGGAAAGGGTCCCAGAAATCGATTATCTAGCTTACAGGAAGGGCGGGTGGATGGGTATTGATGCTGGTCCACCCATACCAAGTCACCTTGGTATGAAAGGGGGGGGGGCCACTTGACGTTGGCGATCCACCGCTCGCTTGGACCACTGTCGCGCCTGGCGCAAGGCCCCCAGGGCCCAGTGATGTGCCTGCCGCAGGCAGCAAAGCAATGCCCCCACTGCCGAAACGTCCAAAGCCGGCATCTCGGGAAAGACTAGCCTAGGGTGAAATCCACATGAGACAAAGAAGGGGGAGAATCCAATTGAAGCATTAGGGGAGTTATTATAAGAAAATTCTGCAAGGGGGAGGAACTTAACCCAATCATCTTGTAGATAGTCTAGATAGCAGCGAAGGTACTGCTCCAAGGTCTGATTAGTTCGTTCAACTTGCCCATTTGTCTGGGGATGATAAGCTGTAGAGGGGGCAAGTTTGACTCCTACTACTGCAAAGAGGGCTCACCAAAAGCGGGCAACCAACTGTGACCCGCGATCTGAAATAATGGTAGTGGGAAGCCCATGTAGGCGAACAATATGTTGGAGAAACAAAAGGGCCATTTGTTGGGCTGAAGGTAGTCCTTTACAGGGAATAAAATGTCCCATCTTAGTAAATTGGTCTATAATGACAAGAATTGTCGTGTGCCCCTGGCAATTCTACGATAAAGTCTATATTAACTCTCTGCCAGGGTCCTTGGGGCAAGGGAGCCAATTGGGGTAACCCCAAGGGCTTTCTGCGGGACACCTTGGTGCGACAGCAAACGTTGCATCCTTTGACATAAGTTCCTGTGTCCTTCCGCATCGACGACCACCAGAAGTGCCATTTTAACAGCTGTAGGGTTCATCATTGGCTGGGATGGCTGGCTAGTGGGCGTCATGATGGGCCCATAATATCTGGTGATGGGCCACATGGGGAACAATAAAGGCACCTTTATACAGGGGTAATTCTTTGGGATCCTGTACATGGGCATTACTGATGGGGTCCTTTCCCACCAACCTCTTAAACTGGGTGGCAGTTATTCCTGCAACTGCAAATATCTTTTGCTTTAGGAGGTGCTCTCTTTGCAATGCCGCTTCAGGATTGGTGTTGTAACAATGAGATAGGGCATCTGCCATCGTATTTTGTCTTCCGGGACGATAAACCACCTGAAAGTTGAAGCGAGTCAGGAAGAGCGGGCATGTCTGCCATTCATGATGCACGCTGTCTGGAGAAACACAAGATTTTTGTGATCGGTGATTACCTGTACGGGGTGTTCCGGTCCTTCAAGGTAATGTCTCCAAACTTCAAAGACTAACTTTATTGCCAAAAGTTCCCGATCCAAGATTGTGTCGTTTTGTTCGGCAGGGTTCAATTGGTGGGAATAATACACACAGGGCAGACGAGTAGGGGCGTTCTCTTGCACTTGAGACAACACTGCTCCGATAGTCACACTGGACACATCTGTTTCTACAACGAAAGGCAGAGTAAAATCTGGGTGTTGCAACACAGGAGCCTGGGTGAAAATAGTCTTTACCTGCTCAAAGGCTTGTTGCTGTTACAATCCCCACATGTACGCTTGTCCCTTTTTGAGTAGCTTGGTCAAAGGGGCGGTCACTGCTGCAAAATTGGGATTATATTGGTGGTAGTAATTTGCACTACCTAAAAAACGCTGGAGGCGTTTCACCCCTTGGGGAGAGGGCCACTATATTATAGCCTCTACCTTGGTGGGTTCCATCTGAATCCCCTTGGGGGAAATGATAAAACCCAGGAAGGAAACAATGGTTTGGTGAAATACACATTTTTGTATTTTACTGTACAGCTGGTGCTGTTTCAATCTTAGTAAGACAGTATGTACATGCCTTAGGTGTTCTGCATGAGTCCGAGAGTATATAAGAATATCATCTAAGTATGTGACCATATACTGATCTAGGATACCTCAGAAGATATCGTTAATGAAGTATTGAAACGTGGCAATGGCATTGATAAGTCCATAGGGCATTACAAGGTATTCAAAATGCCCATACCTAGTGCGGAAAGCCGTTTTCCACTCATCTCCCTGTCTAATACGGAGCAAATTATAGGCTCCTCGTAAGTCTAGTTTAGTAAAGAGAGCCACTCCCTGCAAGCGATCTAGTAACTCCGGAATGAGGGGTAACGGATACTTATTCTTAATAGTGACAGCATTCAGCCCCGGTAGTCTATGCACGGTCGCAGCCCACCATCTTTCTTTGGTACAAAGAACAAAGCCCCCAGCCCCCAGTGAGGTAGAAGGACATATGAACCCTTTGGCCAAAGTAGGTCTTGATATTCAGGAGGTACTGACGCAAGGCTGGGAAGACTCATAGCTCCAACCACCGACAGCTTTGCCACTGGGTCCTCAGGAACCAGGCAATGTTTTACACAGAAAGGGAAGGAAAAGGTCACTCGTTTCTGCTGCCAGTCTATACAAGGGTTATGGTGTTTCAACCACAGAATTCCCAGTATCACAGGAAAGGCTGGGGTACACACTACATCAAGGGAAAGTTCTTCTCTGTGGTTGCCTATGGTTCCATGTATTTTCTGTGTACAAGTAGTGACGGGTCGAGACATTAAGGGGGACCCATCTATGGCAAAAACAGCCTCAGGACTTGTCTTTGTTTGGGTGGGGATATTTTGTCGCTGCACCAGGGGATTATCGATAAAATTGCCCGATGCCCTGGAGTCTAGGAGGGCCATCACCACAAGGGACCGATCAGGTGCAATTGTAAGCATAAGGGGAATTCGAATTCATTCTACCTGTACGACTTCAGGGAATAGGCGCCTAGACATTGTCCGCTGGGGAACCCTTTGTGTTACCGGGATGACCCCCTCCCATCCCGGTCCTTCTCATTTCCCAGTTTCCTCCATGAGGGGGGTAAGGCCAGGCAGACCCTAGCGAAGTGGACAGCCTCCCCTCCCCCCCACACAATAAAAACCGAGCCTACCAGTGAGTCTCCATTCCAGTTCCTGCAAGGCAAGGGGCCCTCGTGATGCCCCAATCTGCATAGCCTCCGATTCCTCTGCTTTATTTGCCTCCATTTTCCCCGTGTTACTCACTAAGGAGCCTGCTGTCCAGGTGTGAGTACCTTCTTGGTGTCTTCCCCAACGTCACTCTGTGAGCTGTCCGTCTATTTGGCAAACAAGATTTACCAATTCTCCCCACTTTTCAGGGATAGTGGTGAAAGACAGCTGATCTTTAATTTCATCGTTAAGACCCTTACGGAACAGTACCTTCAACATGCTATCAGGCCAATTTACCTCTACCGCTAGTTGTTGAAATTGGGTTACATATTTGAGTAAGGGTCCCCATCCCTGCCTCAATGACATAATGGTGGTTTCTGCATCCTTCACCCTGTGGGGGTAATCAAAAAGGAATTGAAATTCTCTAACAAACCCTGAAAAATCCCAGAGAAGGGGGCTATCTTTAGTGAGCAAGGGGGTTGCCCAATTTAGGGCAATACCTTCTAAATGACCTATTATAAATGTGTCTTTAGTAGCATCTGATGCATAAGTTGTTGGTTGCATCTGGAAAACTAATTTACACAAGGCCAGAAAGCCCTGGAACTGGTGTCGATCACCATTAAATTTGGCAATAGGGGGGTATCTTGGCTCACGACCCATCAAGCCGCCACCTTCCAGCACCGGCGAGGCGGTGCCACCCCCCCCGAAAGGGCAACTACAGGTGGGGCAGCCACTGCCACATCACTCCCCGCTCCCTGTTCCTGTTTTTCTTTAATGTCTTTAATTTCAAAGGCCAAGGTCTGATTTCGTCCAAACATGCAGCCATGTCCATGGTGGGTGCCAGAGAAACTGTAAGGGTAGGTAGGAGGAAACACAGGGGAACCCACGGACACAGCAAGGAAGGCTCAGACCCTGAAAGCCCCACAGACCATACACACTTGGAGCCCCACTCGTATGGAACGGAATAACAACCCCTCAGGATATTACTTGGCCCTATACGTCCCTGCTAGGACAGGGTCTTATCATCACCGGGGTGGAGAGGTACGCAGCCACTATCACCCCACACACCCACACCCTAACTCCCTCACCACTCTCTCGTGTTCAGTGCCCTCAGGCTATAGAGAAGAAGGGACTGTGTGCACACCAGTGAGGGAAGGCGGGGAGAGAGTACCCCTAGGAACAAGGGCAAGGGACAAGTTACACTCACAGGGATCACAGGGGGAGGGGAAGGAGGATCCAGGAACAGGGGAGTCAGGAAGGAAAAGGGGAGTGCTTCCACACACAGCCTCCACACACCTCTCGAAACCTCACACAACCCACCTCACACAAACACCTTTTACTCATCCTCACACTCCACACTGGCGCTCCACACACTCAGTCTCGCTCTACATGCCTTCTCTAGATCCAAAAGATTTGCAAACAATCAAAGGGTCAGTTTCACAGCGCTGCTGTTCTCCGGCAACATGTGAGTACTGGCAGCGTCCCTAAATAGTGCTAGCCCCGCACCGCCTGGCGCACAGTCACGCTGAGCAGCGCAACGTCCCTCCTGCTCCTGTTCCTGATGTCAGGGGCGTGGCCTCTTCCTGCCGTGTTTGCCATGCCGGATCCTCAGGACCTGACTGCCCCACTGCTCTTTATTCCACCTCCATCACCCACAACAGCACCGCGGCAACTCAGCACCCCCCACTTGGATGCTCTGCAGCGCCCGCGGACTCCCTGAAACCCCACCCTCAGACCCCTCTGGGCCCTAACAGTTGGTGACCCACCTGCAGGACCTCACTGGGTGGATGGGGCAGTTCTTTTTGTTCTTTCCTGGCAGATAGATATCAGAGGGTAGTTCTAGGGGACTGTACATCTGATCGTGCCCAAGGATTCTCCCGTGTGGGGTTCCACAGGGTTCCATTCTGTCCCCCTTCTTATTCAACATGTATTTGCAGCTGCTGGGGGAGGTTGTGTGTAGATGGGGGGTTTGTTGTCATCAATATGCTGATGACACTCAATTGTACCTCTCCTTTTCATCTGACCCAGGTCCGGCAGTCTCGGTGCTTTCCTGCTGTTTGGCAGCTGCGGGGGACTGGATGAAATCTAGCCAATTGAAGCTTAATCCCTGCAAGACAGAAGTAATGCCGGTCCGGTGATGTGGGGGGGGTGTCACCCAATATTGACAGGATACATCCCATTTTGGCCTCTCATGTGCAGACCCTGCTTCTGAATCCACAGCTGTGACTGGATCTCCAGATGTCAACTGTGACCAGGATCGACTTTCACCAATTATATCTAGTGTGACAGCTCCATCAATATGTCTGACCTTGCTACCGTCATCCATGCATTTGTCACCTCGAGGTTGGGCTACTGTAATGCGCTCTACTTGGGACTGCCCATGGTGAGAGTCTGGAGGCTGCAGCTGGTGCAGAACACAGCAGCTCATCTGTTTACTGGGATGGGCTGCTGGGAGTACATTATACCAGTGCTACGAGCTCTGCACTGGCTGCCTATAGTCTTCTGGGCCCGATTCAAGGTGCTGGTTTTGATCTACAAAGACCTAAATGACCCTAGCTACCTGAAGGATCACCTCACTCCTTGACCCCTGAGTGGCTCCTGCGATCATCAGGAGGCACCTTCCTCAAGGTCCCACAGTATTAGCAGGTGGCGACAAAGAGGTGGGTGTTCTCAGAAGCCACTCTAGTGTTATGGAATTCACTCCTGGTGGGCGTTTACCACAGCCTGGACCTTCTTACCTTCCAGTATCAATGTAAGATGTGGCTCTTCCACCAGGCGTTGGGGGGGGATTAGTGGGTGGTTATGGGGGGGGACGTTTCTTTTCTGCACATTTTATGGTTGTTTTATCTAAAGGATTGTTTGAATTGTTTATGATAATATATTATACTGTATTGTATTGTTTGTTACTTATTTATTGTAATCTGCTCTGAGCTCCTGGGGGCAGGAGGGGTGGGGTATAAATATATGAAACAAATAATAATAAAGAATAAAGAAATGGAGACTTAATAATTCAAATTATATATTTTTTAATTGAACCAACTTCTGTTGATGAGAATATGCAAGCTGTTGAGCCGCACAGGGTCCTTCCTCAGGCATGTAGTGTAGCAAGTCAGAAATATATATAAATTGAGAAACCCTAGGACAGGTGCCCTCTCTGGTTACTTGCCCTATCCACTCCAACAAAAGTCACAGCTGTGCCTCCTCAATATATACCTGTCATGCAATTGCTCAGAAGTGCCTGTGTAGACCAAAAGCTTGCATATTCTCACCAAGAGAAGTTGGTCCAATAAAAAATATCATTTGAACTACTTTGGGTAAAAGCACATGTGACGGTGGCTACCATGCTACTGCTACTACAGCCAGGGATGACTCAGACCACTGGCCACATGTGATTGTGGCCAGGAGAGCCATCCTGCTGCCCAGGAGTCCCAACCTGTGCAACAGCTGCAACAGACATGCCTGCAGCTGGCCCCATACCCGTACTGCTCCCAGTGCCCCGCCCCCTGCCATGAAGGCTTGCCACGATGACTCACCATGACAGCCAGGCCTTGGTGGACCTGATCCAGTCCAGGTCACGTTTGTCAAAACAAACATTTTAACCCACTGTGGCCTGCTTTGCCCAGTCGGATGGGCCCTAGCCCAGACTGTTAAATCAGCTGGTTGTCAAGCTGAGAGCCCAGGATAGCCACCAATATGACCCAGGATACCCCCAGGTCAACATCTGGTGACCATAAAACAAATGTGACAGTGGCCTGTGGGGCAAAGCAGCCCTAAGCAGGCCACTGTCACATCTGGTTTTACTCTTTGTCTCCACCAACATGGCAGCCACACGTTCTCTCTAATCACCTCCTAAATGCATGAAGCAAAGGACTTGTTGTATAAGATATATAAGAAATATTATCCCTTTGAAAAGTTTATTGTCTCTTTTCATCTCCTCATCTTGCACAGTCTGGGTGCAGTCAGATAAGCTGTGGTGGACCCAATCCCAGTGCAGCTTCATAGCGGGCAAGCACTGCTGCCCCACTGTGAGAAGCTGGGAAGGCTGTTTGCCCCCCCCCCCCGGTGGAGCAGCCAGATGGCTGGGTCACTATCAGATCTCCCACCATGGCCAGGGCAGGCCAAGGCCCTGGCCACTCGAGCAGAAGCCTGGCCCTGCCCCACCTCTTTACCGAGTGGTGCAGGGACGGGGCCAGCTGCAGGCACGTCTGTTGCAGTCAGACCAAATTTGGACCAACTTTGGTCCTCCTGGGCAGCGGGATGACTCTCCTGGCCACAATCAGGTGTGGCCAGTGGCCTGAGCCATCCCTGGCTGTGGTAGCAGTAGCATGGTAGCCACTGTCACGTGTGCTTTTACCCAAAATAGTTTAAATAGCATTTTTTATTACACCAACTTCTGTTGGTGAGAATATGCAAGCTTTTGGGCCACACAGGGCACTTCCTCATGTAGCATAACAAGTCAGAAATATATAAACTGAGCAAATGCATGACAGGTATATATTGAGGAAGCACAGCAGTGACTTGTGTTGGAGTGGATAGGGCAAAGTACCAAAGACCCAAACCCCGCCCCCAGCCATGATGTGGCAGTTCACGACTGGTGACAGTGCCCACTAGTCAAAGCCCTGCCACGGAGCTTACTGCAAGGCAGGACTGAAGTGGCCCTGGCACACAGGCTGCCACGCCTTGGGGTAAGCCTTACCTATTTGGGGTAAGGCTGCTACATGATGCATCCTTGGCCTTTTTCTGAGGAGACATCACATAGCAGCCACCTGCTCATCCCACCATGAGGTGGGAGGAAACATCGGGTGGCAGCAGGCCAAACAATGCACTGCATCATGTGGTCTGGTTGTCCAGGGTGAGTTAAGGCTGCCCAAGGCGTGGTAGCCTTCCCTAGCCAACTCGTGTGGCTGCACCCCATGATTCAGCCTTGAAAGAAGCACGACTAAACTTATGTTATGTACATATAGGTGTATGCCTGTACATATAGGTGTGTCTTAATGAGAGCTGGCAAGAAATAAAAACATAATCTAACAGGTTTTTCAATTATTTTTTAAAACTAAAATGGGATGAAATCTGCTCTCCAGATCAGTGTGGAGGTGTATCAATAGGAGAAATGTAGGGAAGTTTTGACTTCTTCTGCCTTTGTTTGATAGGTACATTCTGTGACTAAACTGTGACCAAAATCTCTCAAGCCAGCACCTTTTGCAAGCACTAAATCTACAAGAAAAGAATGAAGGGTGGGTTAAAATACCCCCATACAAAAAGTATGGGGGTATTTTAAAATGGTTTTAAATATCTCTGTAGATGTTTATATTGCGATAAATGGTTTATTTTATGTTGGAAGCCGCCACGAGATGCCGTAGGCATAGAGGGTGGCATATAAATGGAATAAAATAAACAAATAAATAAATAAATTAGTGTCTCTAAGGCCCTTTTCTAATGGGCACGGGTATGTGGGGGGATGGGTGGCTGGCACAGCGGGTCGGCATTGGCGCCCATTGCTCTGTGCGTGGGTGATGGGTGAAGTGTGTGAGCGTGTATGCACCCCCATCCACCAGCCGCGGCGTTTGCATGGATGTCCACCCATCCCCCCACAACCACCGCAGAGTTCAGATGGACGCACCCCCACCCACACACATGGATTGGGGGTGCATCCATTTGAAAAGGACCTAAGAAGCATGAAGTTGCAAAACAAGCTTGTGTTTCCAAGAAGACCAGAGCAGTATATAGTCTATCTGCTTTGTAAATGTATAGAATTTGAATTTTAACCTACCAGTACTGTAATTCTCTCTGAAGGGGGTGAAATGATATCTCCTTGTCAATGATAATTCATTTGAATATACTGCTTTTTGTGAACCTAAGCTTTCAGACACAAACTGAGTGCCATTATGTACCTAATGTTCCCACAAAGATTGAAAATAAATTGCTTCAAACAGTTACCACAGGCTTATTTGAACAATTATACTCAGGGACCCATGTTCACAATCACTGTATTTTCCCCATTTGCAGCACTTGTGGAAACAGTGAAGACAGGTCCCTGATATACAGCCTGTTGAAAGCTGGTTTTGAACTAAGACTGATCTGTCCCTGACTTGGTGATTTAACGGCCCCTTAATCATATCAGAGAATTAGCCACGTTCCTCAATTTTATTTTATTGCTGTCTCAAATAGCATGATAAAGATGATTTCTCCCTCAGTTTAACCATTCTAAGTATAATTGGAGGCATGTCTTCCACCTACAACAAAGAATAAAACAAAACCCCACTCACACCCCACACCTGGCTGGGTCATTTCAGGGAACAGAACACGTTTCCACGGCCTGACCAGGGGGGTGGCAGGGAGCGACATGTGATTGGGTGGCCCCGAAAATAGATGTGCCCACCTGGTTCGGTCCACTCTGGCCCTCATGGATGGCTCCTGGATCTGGACTCTGGGCCCAGTTCCTTCCAGTCCCACATTTCCAGCCCAGCCACCTACCCCTCTGGGGTCTGCACCAGACTCACATCTGGCAGATTCAGAACAGACATGCAGGTTCAGCACAGGACCAGGCAGGCCAGAGATGGCCAAACTGGGCCCCTGTCAGGTTTGATAACACCCAAACAGTTCTGGTTTCTAAATATCTTGTTTGATCTGGGTTTCTTTTTAATAGAAATTTTCCTGAAGCCAATTTTCCATGCGACTAATTTTTCAAGCATTTTAGTCAGTCATCTTTCATCAGGGCTGTTACCAAATTACTTTCTGAGTCTTAATGACAGTATGGAAAATAGGAATGATGGAAGCAAAGTAGAGGCTTGCAGTGTTGTGCTTTACTTGTCATGTGGACAGTGTATAAGTCAACATTCAGGGGCCTAGTTTCTGCCCCACAACTTTGACAACTTTATGTTCTACACTTTATTTAGGAGGACCTCATTGTCCAACAAGTGCTACAGAAACTTCTTCCAGGTAATAAGCCTCCCTATGCTTATTACACCACTAGTTACACTACAGCTAGTTGTGTTGTGCCTGGAAGCTGCTCAGTCACACCCAACATAATTGGAAAACTTCATAAGCATTAAGTGATGCTGTTTCCTTCTCAAGGAGGAGCTGCTGTTTTGCAGGAGAGTGCAGGATAAAAATATCCCGAAATAAATAAAATAAATAAATAAAGGATTCCTCTAATTTCACCTACTCTGCTTTAGGTAGCCATTTATTTGCTGATGCTCCTGCTCCATTAGGTTTACAAATCTTCTTACTTAAGCCATTACCTTTTATAATGATGAGGTTCAAGGAAAGACTTTGAACCCTCAAATTTAGAAAATCCAACCCATAATAAATATATTTAACTAGTCAGCAGAACTCACATGATTAGTGCTCCATATTTGTAGGTGGAGCAATGATATTACTGGTTAATAATATACTCCCTGTCCCCTCTGTTATTCAAGGAACTAAAAAGTGTGAGGTGGGTAAAGTAGCAGACTGACTTTCTGTATGAACGCAGACAGAAGCCCACACCCTGGACTTAAAGTTGGTGACAGTCTTTATTTTAAAACCAAAACCATATAACAAAAAAACAAAAACAAAACCCCAATCACCACCAGATGTAAACACAGTACCGCACATACCTATACCATGCCACCTAACTTAACAAGTGGCACACTATCTATTAGGTGTAGGGTATGGAGAGAGTGAGTGCCTATATTAACTGTCTTCTTACCAGCTCCCCAGGAGCATGTGTTAACTCAATGTGTTTCCTATGCTTATTACACCATTACTTACACCACAGCTAGTTCTACTGTACCTGGAAGCTGTGATCCTAAAAGTATATGTGCTTCAGAACCCTGAAAAGACTGGTGGCTTTAAGCTTAGCTTGAGGTAAGGCTTTTTCTTCTTTGGGCTTATTATACGGGTAGCATATCAGTGACTGGTGAGAGAGTAACTTGGATTATGTAGATTGATCAATTACTGACATATGTTAAGCCAAATTCTCTGCTGATGTGGCTGCATAGGGGCTCATTCACATGACACTCTTTTAGAGGAGGGCACCTGGTGGCACAAACTAAGCCACACTCTGAGGGTGTTAATAGATATGAAGCTGGCCCACTTCAGCCTGCTACATCCCACCTGGGTCAGTGCCTCACCCACACATCTGTTTCTGGGCCACCAGATATGGGTCCGGTGGGATAGGTGGCTGGCATAGAAACATGGACCCAGAAGGAACCAGGCCTGCAGTCCAGGCCCAAGGGCCACCCATAGTGCGCCAAACTACTAGGCGGACATGTCTGTTTCCACACCAACCCAACCCCGGCAATTTTGTTATTGGCAGTCATGGTTGCCTGTCATGGGGGATGGGGCAGGGCTGATGCTGCTGGTGCCATCTTTGTAAAGGGCTGCGCATACCCAGAAAGGCTGATCAGGCCCTTCTGAGCATGCTCAGTTTTTTGCTTGTTTGTTTGTTTGTTTGTTTGTTTTATTCAAATCCTAAAACCCCAGGAAGAGGTCACACTTTGTGGGACCCTCTCTGGAGGGTAAGTACTCCACCCTCGACCATCCACTAGGGCCCTCACAAGGCCCCCGACTCCCCTCCTAGGCCCTGGGCTCCAACCCAGAATTTCCCTCCCCAGGCAGGCAGGAGGTTCGAGTGGGGGGCCGGAGGTAGCCAGAGGGTGAGTCTTTGCCCCTGCTCACCTCTGGCACCCCCGCCCCTCAGTGAAATTTGTGAGATCTCGAGGTAGGGGACAAGATCATGCAAGGTCTCCCCTCCCCACTTCTCAAGCCTGGTGAGATTCTCATTGAGGGGTGGTCCTTGGCTCATTTCAGCCCTAATGTATATGGGGTCTTCTACTACTACTACTACTTATTAATAATAATTTCTATAGTGCTAATAGCTGTACACAGCGCTGTATAGATACACATAATATAAAGACAGTTCCTGCTCCATGGAGCTTACAATCTAATCAAGACACAAAGACAGACAACTACAAATACGATTCTTCCTATGTATAATGGACCACAGGATGCAGGTATTCAGTAAGTTTATTGATTTCAGTTAGCGTGGTTGAAATTAACAAGGCTATGATATGGATAGGGTCTGGTTTCATGATTTAAAAGCAATCTTGAAGAAGTGAGTCTTTAGGTAGGACTTGAATATGGACAGGGAGGTGACCTAACACACAACCTCAGGAAGTTTGGTCCAAGCATACAGTGCAGCAAGTTGGAAAGCAAAGAGTCAGGAGTTGGTGATGGAGGAGAAAGGCTCAGATAAGAGCATCTTGCCTGATGAATGGATGTCACAATCAGGGGTATAGGGGAAGATAAGAGAGGAGAGGTACTGAGGAGCTGCAGAATAAAGACACTTGTAGATGAGTAGGAGAAGCTTGAACTGTATGCGGAAGCAGATGGGAAGCCAGTGTAGTGACTTGAGGAGAGGGGTTACAGTGGTCGTAATGGTGTGCAAGGAAGGTGAGTCTGGTAGCTGAATTTTGAATAGACTGGAGTGGAGATAAGGGACTCATTGGGAGAGCTGTGAGAAGCAGGTTGCAGTAATCCAAGCAGAATGTGATGAGAGAATGGATTAGAGTTTTAGTAGTCTGTTCAGACAGGAAGGGACAGATTTTGGCAATATTCTAGAGAAAGAAACAACAAGTTTTGGATGTGAGCAAAGAAGGAGAGAGAGGAGTCAAAAATGACCATGGTTGTGGGCTGAGGGGACTGGGAGGTTGACAGTGTTCTCTACAGAGATGGAGAGAAGTGGGAGGGGAGAAACACATTTAAAACAAAAGATAAGAACTTCTGTCTTGTCCATGTTAAGTTTAAGGTGATGGTGAGACATCCAGGTGGCGATGTCAGACAGGCAGGCTGAGATTTAGGACTGGATTTTGGGTGAGAGTTCTGGTATAGAGAGGTAGATCTGAGAACCAGATGGTACTGAAAGCCGTGGGAGGAGATCAGAGCACCAAGGGAATGAGTGTTCCCTTGCTGACTTTGGGCCCCACATCATCATCAACACAAAGGGGGTGCTCATGAAGCCCATCATCCTGGGGGGGACCCAGCCTACCCCCTGATGCGATGGCTCATGACGACCTACCCTGTGGCCCAAATACTAGAATAAACCTGGTTCAACAGGCAGCTGAGTGTCTCAGAGTGCTCAAACAATGCTGGTGATCCAACGCAGGACAGCTCAACTTCAAGATGGAGACAGCCCCCCTGATGGTCACAAATATCTATGAGACAGACAGTGCTGCTCTGGAGTAGCACCTCCCTGTTGTCTGTCACAAGCCCATGCCCCTGCACAGGGAGCAGACCAAACCCACCGACAGCTGCATAGACAGGGAGATACGGAACACCTCGTGCCAGCATATAGGCCAGAGGGCCAATACAAACTTGTAAATATCTGTAAATACATCAGAGCCACACAGGCATGGATCCAGGTGGGTTAGAGGGGGGGAAGGATAGTTAAGCTATACATAATATGTGGTCAAATAAACTGGCAAATGTATTGCACCACATTTGTGGTTTGAATTATGTGGGTAAGACAAAGTGGCAGATAAAACTGAGGATTATAGAGCATAGAACCAATATTCAGTGTAGAAAAGATATGGAACAACTAGTACAAATTTTTTTACAATTGAGCCATTCACCTAATGATATAAGGTTCTGTTGTATGGAGTCCAATTGTCTTGTATTTCCTATTATAAGCAAATATTTTTGGCCATCTGTGTTCTTTGAGTTTTTATATGTTAACTTTTTGTTTCAAAGTATTGGATTTGTGTTTTGCAGTATTGATTTCTAAAATCAACTTCTGTGATTAGCTTAGTTCAGGCTGAAGTTTCTTCAACTACATTTCAATGAGCTTTTTTCTAAACTTCCCAAATGAACTTTTGACTGTTGCCAAGGAAACAAAGACACCTAGCTAAAAGTGGCTGGCAATAAAGAGGCCCTCTCAGCCTAGGTGGCTGGAATCTTATCTGTTATGTGTCTAGATGACGAATGATCAGGCCATAAACATCTCCAAACTGAGAAGGAGTCTTTAAGTTAGTTTTTTCTAGCTAACATAGCTATTTAATTAATTGTTGAAATAACCTTTAAGCTTTGGTTATTCTCTCTGTAATCTGACAATTATCTTTGCTAAAAATATAAGGTTTCAGTTTAAACCTTGAAGGAAATTTAATCTTTCTTTACTTGCTCAGAATTAAGAAAGCCAATTAGAATCCAGTGTATTTCCTTACTAACGGACATCAGCAAATGCCAGCAACGTCAGTTCTCAGGAATGCAAGCCTTCTGGCAAACTGCTTTAAGAAGAGAGACACAGCCTGACTTTTTTTTAGACTGAAATTCCACACACCATGAAGTTTCTTTCTCACCAACATCTTGGCAGACAAAGGGAAGATCTGGGAAGAATGTAATGTATTACTCTTGATATTTTTTAGTCAATGATTGGAGCATATGTTAAGCTTTTAGAAGCTTTTGTCTTAAAATAGAGATGTTTTAAGATCATGTAATTTTGATTGGCTATCTATGCTATTCTATGTAAACTACTGATATTCTCTATTTATATTTAAGTAAACTACGCTTATATTTTTAATATATTCTAAAAGTCTCATGCTCCTATATTTATAAATATATTGTCTATTTACAATACTTGCTTTGCTAGTCTGGTATCAAAGTGAAGTGTAAACTCATTTTATACAACTTGGAAAAAGTGAAGCCCAATTTAGTATGATTAGTTCAGTTAAGCCACAAAGCTCACTTTCCATTTGTAATAAATGGGACCATGCAAAATGTGACACAATACCTTGGAGCATGTATTTCTAAAGCTGGAGGTGAGATGGATTCTGAAACTTAAGACGTTGATGCACTATGGCTTAAGTGAAGGTATAGATTGGTCAAAGATCATAGTATAGTTGCCTGATTTGTTAGCTTACTTTTCTATGTAACTGGAGCAGTGGGATTTCTGTATTTTGATCTTACTTTTATATATGGTACATGTTGGTGTTCTATGTGGGTATTGTATTTCCCCTCTCTTGTCCTACTTCCTAAGGACTCACAGGTTTCATAGAGGGATTATTATATTTTCTTATTGAAGAACACTATGGAGAGAATTGGGATAGACTCTAAACAGTTTATATTGGAGGAATGAAATTGCTGCATTTTGGAAGATTCCCATAATAAAGACTTAAGATATGGAGAGCTTGGCTTCTGGAACTGGAAGAGAGAGAATTTGGGAAAATACTTAGAGACTTTTGGTCCCACTGCTAATGAGTGTAAGTACGGCTGCAGCTGATTTGAAAGTAGTTATAAGGGACACCTGAGCCCAGAGTATATATTGCAGATGGAGGGCATGCCTCCTGTTGCAAGTGGGTTCACTTGTTTTACCTATACACATTTTGGATTGTAAGCACTTGGCCCTTGAGGACTTTTACTTTTTGGTAAGCCTGTGATGTGAAGTTTGGGGTTTATTTGTATAATATGTTCCATTTAAGCAATGAAATTGATATCAGTATTGTTTACTGTAGATATATGGAGACCCCCAGATCAGATAATACATTGGAGTGAGAAGTCTGGTAGGTTGGGATTGAACAATGCACAGCACAGCATTGCTGTGTATCTTACCAGCTGTATTGATATGTGCTTTTGTATTTTACAGATTTACCTGAATCTCACAGACTTGCCATTTGAGAGAAGCCCCACTGATATACTTAAAGCTGTATGTTTTGTGTTGCTGATGAAGACCAGGAAATCTGGTTAGAAACATGGCTGTGTCCAACACCTAGACTATCTTGTCTGTCAATAAATAGGCTATACCTTTGGTCGTTTACTAATACATAGAATCTTCCAAAGTGGTAAAATCATCCTGGCCTTATGTAGGGCTTAATATTTATTTATTTATTTATTTATTTAAACCATTCTTAACCCACCCATCCTGCCACAGGCAGCTCTGGGCGGTGTACAATACTTAACAAAAATAACATTAAAAACAACTTTAAAATATAGCAAAAGAGAGGAATAAAAAATATCCCCGACCACCCACCACCCTAACCCATTCCCCCCACCCTACCTGTAACAGAGGGACTTGATACAGTCCAGGTTCTATGGATTGGGAATGCCCCAGGCTTGGAGAGAGTTGGTACATCCCAGGTGTGGGGGAGGGGAACTCTCGCTCTCTCTAACTTCCAATTCTTACCAGTAAGCAGGCATCTAAGCAGAAGCATGTGGAGTGCTCTGGAAATTCACTATAACAATAAAGCCCGAGCTAAAACATTCTGGGTCTCCTAGTCTTCATGTTACATGGTGGAAGCAGTGGGAGAACAGCCCATGGAGAGACTGAGAGACTGAAAAAAGCAGTGCAAAGATGGCCCACATGCTGAAGCCACCAGCACCCTTGGATTTCAGAAGCTCTGATCTGGCGAGAGAATGGAGCCGCTGGAGGCAAGAATTTGAGCTCTACACAGATCTGGCCACAGTGAAAACTGAAGAAGGAGATAGGGTAAAACTTCTATTCTACTTGTGGAGCCCCAGGGGAGGAAGATATGTGACGGCTTAAAGCTGTCCCATGGATCCCCACTCTGCCCTAGAGGCACACTGTGTAACCAAGCGCAATGATACAGTGGAGCACTTCAGATTTTTCAGTAGGGACCGAGGGGAAAAGGAAAGCCTGGAGGCCTATGTGGCTGAACTCAGGTCACTAGCTAGCTCCTGCAGGTTCGGGGAACTGGAGGAATCCCTAATCAAAGGACAGAATTGTATGTGATACATCAGACAGGAACCTGCAGGACCAACTGCTTGAGGAAGCGGAATTGACCCTGGTGAGATGCATAGATATAGCGTGCGCTGTGGAGCCTGTCAAGGAAAGGGTGAGGGCCCTGGAGAGAAGGGGGGCAGACACCATTTTGAAGGTACGAAGGAACAAGCCCCCGTGTGGCAGAAAGTCAGGCGAGCCCTCATGGGGCGGGACACCACCAGAGCAATGAGGAAAATGCACTTTTTGTGGGAGAAGGCATGAAAGAAACAAGGACAGATACCCAGCGTATGGGCAGAGATGCAACACATGTGGCAAGCCTAATCATTTCAGCACCATGTGTAAGGCAGGCAGAAAAGCACAAAGAGGAAGAATGATGCAAGAGGAAGGAGATAGCTCCAGAGAGTCTGAAGATGAGGAAGACAGGGTGAGGTCCATAACTGTAATTCCACAGCCTCACCAGGTGTGGGCGGTTAACACCAGAACACAAGCAGCTATTTTTGCCACAATGTTATTAGGCGACAGGAAAGTGCAGTTTCAACTGGACTGTGGAGCCACGTGCAACATAATCCCCAGAAAAGACCTGAGACCCAACACCATGATTAGAAAAACTACGAGAACACTGCTGATGTACAATCATATCACAGTCCAACCTCTAGGAAAATGTAACCTGACTATAAAAAAACCCTAAGAATGGAAAAAAGTACAACCTTAAATTTGTGGTAGTAGAAGAGGAGGGGCAACACCCGCTACTAGGGTTACTGACCATCCAGAGTATGGACTTGGTGAGAGGGCAGCATTGCAACTCTGTGCACTGTGTCAATCTGAAGCAGGTGGCGGAGCTGAAAGTCACCCTGACAGGATGCTAAGTGAGCATAAAAGAGCCAAACAGCAGGCGGAGTCAGTTGAAGCAAGCCCCACCAGAATAACGAAAGACTTTGCATTAATGAAATTTGAGGATGTTTTCCAGGGAGATGGATGCCTGAAGGATGCAGAACATTTGGAAGTGGATGAATCTGTGCTGCCAGTATGCCTACCCCGCCGAAAAATCCCAGTAGCACTCAACAAGGCAATGAAGGAAATGCTGAAGAGCCTGACGGAGCAAGGCATTATCAGGGCAGAAGAAGCCAACACACCATGGGTGAGCAATATGCTGGTGGTCAGAAAGCCATCAGGTAAGCTCCGCATATGCATTGACCCTAGGCCTCTAAATAAAGCACTAAAGAGGGCACACTACCCACTGCCCATGATAGATGACATACTGCCTGATCTTGCTAGGGAATGTTTCTTCACCATGTGTGATGTGAGGGATGGGTTTTGGCATGTCCTAGACAAGGCATTGAGCACGTTAACTACTTTTGCAATGCCATTTGGAAGGTACAGGTGGCTACGCATGCCAATGGGAATCTCCCCCGCACCCGAAATCTTCCAAAGGAGGCTACATCAGGTCCCAGAAGAGTTGCCCGGTGTGAGAGTAATTGCAGACGATGTGCTGATCTTTGGAGAAGGGGCCACCAATGAGGCAGCGGAGACCAATCATGACAACAACCTAATCAGGTTCCTCGAGAGATGCAGGAAGCAGAACATCAAACTCGATGCACAGAAAATGAAGGTGAAACAACGACAGGTGGCCTACATCGGTCACATAATATCAAAGGAGGGTTTGAAGGCAAACCCCAAGAAAATAGAGGCCATCTTGGATATGCCACAGCCCACAGATGTGAAAGGAATACAGAGACTATTCAGGATGGTGAACTACCTCTCAAAATATTGCCCCAACCTAGCCACTGAAGCCGAACCACTACAGCAACTGACACGACAACACATCTCATGAGACTGGGACCATCCACATGAACAAGCGCTACAAGGAATAAAAGAGCTGCTGACTAAGGCATCCATGCTGCAATATTACCAACTGGGGCAACAACTCTTCCTCCAGTGCGATGCCTCAGAGACGGGACTAGGCACAGTGCTTTTACAGGTCAAGTCCATTGAATATGCCAGCAGAGCACTATCAGAGACCAAACAGGGGTACACGCAGATAGAGAAAGAACGCCTGGCTGTGGTGTTTGGAGTCAAATGCTTTTACCAATATACGTTTGGTGGTAGTGCTATCTGACCACAAACACTAGAGACCATCATGAGAAAACCCCTGCTGGGAACACCCAAATGCCTACAGCGCATGCTGATGAGACTGCAAAATTATGACATCAAGATCTGGTCCTGCCCAGGGAAAGACCTGGTCCTGGCAGACACACTGAGCAGAACCTTCCTTGAGCACAAGGGCGAGGAGGGAGACGAAGACATCAAATCCATAAACATGCTCCTATATGTCCCCATGAGGAAGGACAAGCTGAAAGAGCTAAAGGAAGCCATGGAAAAAGATGCCACATTGCAAACGCTCAAGACCACCATTCTCAGGGGATGGCCTGCGGACAAGGCCAGGGCACCTAGAGGAACAGAGGCATACTGTCACTGCAGGGCAGAACTGAGCGTACAGGACAAACTGCTATTCAGAGGTTCAACAATAGTGATACCCACATCGCTTCGACAAAGAGTACTGGAAACTATCCACGCTTCACACATGGGGGTGGAAAGTTGCATAAGACTAGTCTGAGATTGTGTATACTGGCCTGGCATGGGAGCACAAGTAAGAGCATTCTTTGACAGGTGCAAAACCTGCAGAGAAGACAGAATGCAACAACAAAAGGAGACCTTGTGGTCACACGACCCACCTAGGAGACCCTGGGAGAAAGTGGGGACAGACTTCTTCACGTAGAAGGGCGGCCATTATTTGATAACAGTAGACTACTATTCCAACTTTTGGGAAATCAACAGGCTGGAAGGCATGCGATCCAAAGATGTCATTGAGAAGCTAAGAGGACACTCCGCCAGACAGGGTATATCCGAGCAGCTGATGAGCAACAATGGACCCCAGTTCACCTCTGCGGAATTTCAGGTATTCAACCAGAAATGGGAGTTTGAACATGTCACCTCATCCCCTGCCTCCGCACAGAGCAACGGAAAGGTGGAGTCAGCTGTAAAGACAGCAAAGAGACTCCTCAGCTGAGCAGAAAAAACAGGCACAGACCCTTATCTTGCCTTCCTAGAACATCACAACACACCCACTCGGGTGCAGCAGCAGCCCAGCACTGGCACTATTGGGCCGCAGGACAAAAACCTTGATACACATCTCAAACAACCAGCTGAGACCGAAAATAGAGAGAAATCGACACCAGGAGATGCTTGAAGCACAGCAGCGACAAGCAAACTACTACAACAGGTCAGCATGAAATGTCCCACATCTGGATGCAGGAACACAGGTTTGGATCCAGCCAGGAGAGGGATCCAACAATACCTGGGTCAAAGGGACCATAAAAAGGACGGTAGACCCCAGATCCTCTGAGGTGACCACCAGAGAGGGATACACCATATAGCTCAACCAGAAACACCTTCCAGTGAGACATGGCCATGGGGAAAAGTCAGAGTCCCGGATGCGACCACAGAGGGCAAACCCCAAGTTGGACACCAAGGGCATAGAAGACAAGGAGTACTACTACATGCAACAGCTGGCAGATGAGCAGGAGTGGCTCCAGAAAATAGTAAGGGGAGATCCACCAGTAGTAAAGGACTCACCAAATGCAGATGACAGCGAAATGCACCCCCTAGAAGGTGACAAGGGCGACCCGAACAGAGAACCGAACCCACCAGAGGCGATGCTGGGAACAGGAAGGAAAGCAGATCAGACATTCCAGGGCAGGCCGCCTGCTGAAGACTCCTGAGTACCTGAAATACTACACAACCTCTTAAGAGCCTATGGTAAAGATGTGGCTCCAACAGTGGCTAAGTGCTCATAACCTCTGATGCACACACACACACACACACTTATTCTTCTCCTTCTCCTTCTTCTTCTCCTCTCTCTCTCTCTTCATTTCAGGAACTATGGGACACAATAAATTTTTTTTAAAGTATGGGAGATTTTTTTATTTTTAAAAAAAAAATATTTATATCCCGCCCCTCCTTCCCACAGGGCAGCCCAGGGTGGCGAACAACAATCAATAAAACAATTTTTTAAAAATAATGTAAAAATACAATATCGGGGAAACCCCAGCCACCCACCCCTACCCCCTGTCAAAAGCCTGACGGAACAGCCAGGTCTTACATACATGCCGAAATAGCAGAAGAGTGGGAGCCAACCGAGACTCCTCCCGGAGCAAATTCCACAGCACAGGGGCGGCCACCAAAAAAGATCTAACATCGGTGGCACCCACCTCACCCAGGGAACCTCCAAAAAGGCTCCCATGGACGATCTCAAGGGTCACACGGGCACATGGGGAGTGAGGCAGTCCCGCAGATAAGCAGGGTGCAGGCCGTGAAGGGCTTTAAAGGTTAAAACCAGCACCTCGAACCTGGCCCGGTGCTTTATAGGCAGCCAGTGCAGAGCCCAGAGCACTGGTGTCATGTGCTCCCTGCGACCCACCCCCGTAAGGAGACGGGCCGGGGCATTCTGCACCACTGCAGCCTCTGGACCAGCTTCTCGGGCGGCCTCACGTAGAGCGTATTGCAGTAATCCATCCTTGAGGTGATGAAGGCATAAATGGCAGTGGCAAGCTCGGAGTCTGAGTGATACGGCTGAAGCCGCCAGACAAGATGTAACTGCCGAAAAACACTCCCCGCCACAGCCACAACCTGAGATTCCAGGCTGAGCCGCAAATCGAAGAGCACACCCAGACTCTGCACTTGAGAGACCATGGGAGGGCGAACCCCCTGTCACAGGTTGGCGGGTCCACACACCCACTTTACCGGGTTTGAGTGACTCAGTTTCCCTTGTGCACATCCCACTTGAATTAGTTTCTCTCTCTGACTAATTCAAGTCTGCT
>QEPC01009717.1:1293469-1306452 GCA_003113815.1 Sphenodon punctatus
CGGCGGGGAACGAAGGGGCGGGGCTGGTGGAAGCACCACGCCGCTCAGCACGCCCCCAGGAAGGGGCGGGGCCAGCAGAAACGCCACGCCGCTCAGCACGCCTCCAGGAAAAGGCGGGGCTGGGAGCAGGCAGATAAAAGGGGGCCCAGAGGCTGCAGAGCGACGCCGGTGAACAGCGTTGCTGCAGACTGGCCCCTTGTGCTTGACGGAGTCGTAGAGATACTAAAGGAGTGTGTGGAGTGTGGACGGAGCGAGAGTGCGTGGTGCGTGGGTGTGGTCGTGGCGAGTGAGTACTTGTAGGCAGTGGGAATTGTTGGGTCTAGAATTGGGGGTGTGTGAGAAGGGGAGGTGTGGGTGGTGGGCACTGTCCTGTCCCCCGGGGGGCTTGGGTACCCTCAGCCTCAACCCTTCCTTGACGGTGTGTGCGACCTATCCTTCCCCTAGGACCCCCGCACCCACAGGGGCCCTCCCCGTTTCCCGCACTAGTGGGCACTCCCTTTTTCCCTGTGTGGATCCCTGGGGCACGTGTGGAGTGGGTGAATTCGTGGGGGCTAAGGAGTTGCCTTTGCAACAGCACACACGAGTGGGGGCTCACTCAGGGCCTTGCTGTCTCCCCCCCTATGATGAGATAGGCCGCCGCTTATTCCAAAGCCAGCGGCCCTATTACAACCTGAGGGGTGTCTTTTCCTGTCAGAGTGTTGCCCCCTCGCGAGCGTGCAGGGGATTCCAGAGACCGCCTCGCCGTTTAGTCAGGTTCACCTTCCCCCTGTTCCCATCCCCCCTAACAAGGCCTTGAGGTGGGGGATCCGTTGGTGGGGGAGGTGTCAAGAGTGCCCTTGTCGTGGATGGATCATTATCTCCTCCGGGCAGCTATCCTGGCACATGTCGGCCCCCGGGAGGGTGTGGAACCAGTTAGGTTGGTTCGCCCGCGAAGGCTTATGGAACCTGAAAGGGACTGTTCGAGCCACCTATTGTGAACTAGATCCATGCCCGTCCTGGCTGGTTAAGGCTAGCCGGGAGACATTGGGGACATTGCTGGCGGGGATATTCAATGCCTCCCTTGGGGAGGGCAGGGTGCCGGGCTATTTCAAGGAGGCAGTAGTGCATCCCCTGCTCGAGAAACCATTTTTGAATGTTGACACCCTTGCCAGTTATTGGCCAGTCTCTAACCTTCCCTTTTTTGGGAAGGTTACTGAATGGGTGGTGGCTCAGCAGCTTCAGGGGCATTTGGACCAGGCTAACTTTCTTGATCCCTCGCAGTCAGGCTTTCGTCCGGGTTATGACATGGAGACTGCGCTTGTGGCCTTGGCCAACAACCACTCCCGTGAGTTGGACCATAGTCATTCGACCCTGCTGATCCTATTAGATCTCTCAGCTGCATTTGATACTATTGATCATGAGTGGTTGGTGACTCGGCTGCAGGACCGGGCAGGAATTGGTGGGACTATTCTTGAATAACTCTGCTCTTTCCTGGCCAGGAGAACCCAGCGTGTGGTGCTGGGGGAGTTTTCATCTTCCCCCTGGGACCTCACATGTGGAGTCCCACAGGGTTCCATCTTATTTCCTGTCTTGCTCAATGTACATGCAGCCTCTGGGAGAGGTTGTTAGGGAGTATGGAGCGAGATTCATCAATATGCTGATGACACCCAGCTATATCTCTCATTTTCCTCCGACTCAGGCCCGGCAGTCTCAGTGCTTACCCGGTGTTTGTCCGCTGTGGGGGATTGGATGAGGGAGAGCCGCCTGAGGCTTAATCCTGACAAGACTGAGGTGATGGTTGTGGGGAGGGCCGAGGGAGTGGTGGCCCCCATCATTGATGGGGTGCACCCTCCCCTGGCTTCTCAGGTCCGGAGTCTGGGAGTGCTCCTGGACCCACAGCTCTGCCTGGATGCCCAGGTGGCAGCTGTGACGAAGGGAGCATTTCGCCAGTTACACCTGGTGTGTCAGCTTAGGCCGTATGTCTCGGACTCAGATCTGGCCACAGTCATCCATGCTTTTATTACCTCAAAACTGGATTACTGCAATGCACTCTACATGGGGCTACCCTTGGTATTGGTTCGGAAACTGCAGCTGGTGCAGAATGTGGTGGCCCGTCTTTTGACGGGGACGGGCCGATGTCAGCATATTACACCCGTGCTTCGCTTTCTGCACTGGCTGCCAGTAGGTTTTCAGGCCCAATTCAAGGTGTTGTTGCTGACTTTTAAAACCCTAAACAGCTTGGGCCCCACCTATCTGCAGGACCGCCTCACCCTCCAGGTCCCGGAGCGGCCCATGAGGTCAGCTGGGGGCATCCTCCTTGAGGTCCCCTGGGTTTCTCAGGTGTCCACTATGAGGCGAGCATTCTCCGTGGCTGTGCTGTGGCTGTGGAACTCCCTCCCACCAAGGATCCACTTAGCTGCCGGCCTCCCCTCTTTCCACAGACAATGTAAGACCTGGCTGTTCCACCAGGCCTTTCCTGAGGGAGATGGGGTGGGTGGGGTGGGTTAGGGGGGCTGGGTTTTTATATTGTTTTTAATTGAATTATTATTGTTTATTTGAATGTTTTAAAATGTTTTTAATATGCTGTGAGCCGCCCCAAGATGCCTGAGGCAGGAGGGGGCAGAATATAAATGTTAATATAAATGTATAAATAAATCAATAAATAAAAATAAATAAATTACAGTTCATTAGATAACCAGGTGGTATTTTTGGGGTTCAGCATTATTATTATTTTTTCTTATTAAATCCAAACATAAAATCTGACAAGAATAAAATGATTCGTCCACATCACCAATAATGTGTACAATTGGCATGGTCAAGGTTATCGTCTAGTAGTGGCAGTGGCAGCAATGCAGCCACATGCAGAAACCAGGCTTGTAGTGACTGCCAGATTATCAGGACATTCCAGTGCTCTGGCACTTGCCTTCAAAAGCGGGGCATGGCCTGAGAGGACAAATGTGGGAAAGGGGAAGGAAAGGGGGGGGGAGGGATAAGAGAGAGGGGGCAAGTTCAGAAGTTACCCACCTGCCTGGCCTCATGGTTCCTGGAGCAGCTGTACCAGCTTGTCAGGGAAACCCCACACCAACCCTTGCCAACATCAACACTGTGTTAGTGTAGGACAGGGCTGACTGTGATCATTGACTCTATACTTGGTGAGAGTCTGCCTTAGTTTTCCAGATTTCACCATGGTGAGATAGTCTACAAGAATAGTTCTGTGTAGAGAGCTGTTGCAGTCCATCATAATGGTTTGTTTTCCCCAGTGTATATTGTTCTTTTTGGCAGGGTTGGTTAAGTCATTTGATAAGAACATAAGAAGTTCCATAATGGGTCAGACCAATGGTCTATCAAGGCCAGCATCCTGTCTCTGACAGTGGCCAATCTTGGTTGCTTGAAGTACCCAACAGGTCATTATTAATTAGTATTTATTAATTATTATTATTATTATTATTATTATTTATTTCCAATATTTTTAACTCGCCCCCTCCTGCCAATTGGCAGCTTGGGGTGGTGTACAACAAATAAAAATGCACATAGTAAAAACAATATAAAGCAATGAGTGAGACCATGAGTGAGGCAGTGAGACCATCAAGTGGCTTAAATCCAGCTCACAGGGAGTGTCGGAGAAGTGGTGGGACGTGGAAAGGTGCTTACATTGGGACTGGTGAGAGGGGAGTGAAGGGAGACATGCTGGACAGAGGGTGTGTTGTGCTGCAAGAGACTGAGCATAGACTACCCCCCCTGAGAATATTTCTATGAGGGTGCTTGGCAGCTGCAGGCCCCTCTGGAGGACGGGGGGTTGAGAGTGATCCACCCCCCCCCCCCGCTGCCCATGTCTCTGAAAATGTTCCTGGTGGGANCCGCTGCCCATGTCTCTGAAAATGTTCCTGGTGGGAGCTGGCATCTGCACCCCACTTCCACTTCCCCTTCCGATGACCCCGATGAAAGGTGGATGTCATCTCCTTCCGCCCCTCCCCATGCTGCTGGATCGAGGGATAACAAGTAGAGCAGTGGGGCTCAGGAATCTATACCTGACAGCTGGTTTAAATTGCCGCTGCCGCCTCCCAGGTTACTAGGGGGCGGGGCTTGGGACAGTTGGCAGCAGAGCTGCCCCTACAAGAGCAGGGGGTGGCTGATAACTGTGGCGGCAGCCATGCCAGTGGCACGTGCCGAAGGGGCATGGCCAAAGGGGTGTGCCCTTTGGCTGCACCCTTTGTCTGGGAACGGCAGCCGGGGCCACAGAGACCGGTCAACATTATTGATGTCTAGTGGCAAGGAGAACTGATTCGCCAAGGTTTGCGAGTGTTGGATACAGGAACGAGAGATGAAGGGGCAATGGATTAATTACTGGGTAATATGGTAAGGGGCCTGGTTGATTAGATTAAGGAAGAATGGAGACTGAGGTAGGGGATGGTAGGGGTAAATTGGATTTGTAGAGATATGTACCTGCCGGTATATTGTGTTAGCGGCCTCTGCCTTCCCCTGTGAGAGAGGGGTGAGTTGAGGGTGTCCCTTGGTGGCAGCATGGGACAGTTTGAGTTTGACTGTGGGCTACCCCTGGTGAGAGCAGGAGGTTGTAGGGTTGATACTGGTAAGGGGGGGGAAGATAAATTGTAATTGTGATTAAAAGGGATTGTCAGCCTCCGCCGCCAGCCCCAAAGCCCCCGACATCCCCAGGGCCCCCAGGACACAGGCATGCGGCAGGAGCCGGTAGAGCACCCTCCTTCGCCGGCCGCATCGGCCGTCAATGCGGGGCCTGTGGCCACGCCCCCCCCAGAACCCGACCAGAGGATTCACCCTCCAATGCAGGACACACCTGTGGCCAGGCCCCTAACGCTGCCACGACGCTCAGAGCGTCTGCGAGCACGCACGGGGGCGGGGCTTTCCACTTAAACACCAGCGCCGCGCTCAGGATGGCGCTGGTGATTGTTTGAGACCAGCCCCCTTGCGTTTGTTCTTGCTGTGTTGTGCAAATTGCCTGCCTAAATAGCTGCCTGACTCCTGAGCCTGAGTGAAACCCTTTCTGTGAATTCCCCCTTGACGTCCCTGGAAGCGAGTGACGGAGCGTGTGGTGAGCGCAAGGTGTGTGAGTGTCCCCCTCCCCCTCCGTCCCTGGTCTGGGTTAGGCCTCCCCCCCATGGCGCACTGTGAGCGAGAGTCCCTACCTCTTCCCTTGCACGCCTGGGTAAGCCCCCCCCCCCTGCACTGCTCCTCCCTGCACTTCGTAACCTGCCTTCCCATGAAACCTGAGAGCATGGAAAAGGGAGTGTGGGGGTATTGAGCGGCCTCTCGTGATCCAAGCGCCCTATGATGATAGTGGCCTGTTCTCTTTCATTAGAGGTAACGGCCAACACACTATCCTGACGGGCACAAGACCCCCTCGTTATTGCCTCGCCGAGACAGCCGCTGCTATCTATACCCAGTGTGTGAGAGATACGAGTGGTGACCCCTCTGTGTTCTCCCCCCTCCCCGGTGACAGGGATGGAATATAGGGATAGGCTAACAGAACCAAGTTTGGAAATTCGGTTCGGTTTGTTTAGAAAATCGAGTTCGGTTCGGAAGTTCGGTTTGGTCGACCGAACTATTTGAGTTCAGTCCAAACTCCGAACTTCTGAACAGAGTTCGGAAATTCAAACCCCGTTGAACTAAATGGAATATTATCTTTTAGGGATGGGCGAACAGAACCGAGTTCGGAAATTCAGTTCGGTTCAAAAATCGAGTTCGGTTCGGAAGTTCGGTTCAGTCGACCGAACTGGTCGGGTTCGGTCCGAAGTCCAAACTTCCGAACCACGTTCGTCCATCCCTAATGGATTGTAAAGATGAGGGGTTGTTGTTACTGGGCCCCGTGTGGGGTTAAACCCAGCTGTATTGAATTATTGTATTACACTGTACTGAGGTATTATAGCAGGGCGGGGTGTTTTTCTTTTTCTATTATTACTGGGTCCCCTGCATGGGATTTAAACCCAGCTGTATGTGTTACTGTGTTTTGTTTTCATTTTTTTTGAGCTGCCTCGAGTCGCCTGTGGTAAGAGAGTGCAGGGTACAAATAAAAAATGAAATGAAATGAAATATAAATAATTAAAATTTAACATTAAAAGAGGCTAACTAAACCCAGCATTCCCACATAACAAAACAAAAAGAAAATAAAAACATCTGCCCCACCCCCTACCCATCTCCCTCGCTGAATGCCTGGAGGAACAGTCAGGTCTTACAGTGTTTGCAATATATATATATATACAATTTATTGCTTGGCCTTAGCCATTGCAAACCAATAATTATTAACATATCCAATACCACAACATCTGAGAAAAAGGAACAATTATTCAATTAACACAAATAGAACCATACATAAAATTCACATAATACGAACAATTCAACCAATTTAGGTAGGTAATCCCAGATGGTTAGATTAGCACTGCGATATTTGGCGTACAAGGGCTCCTAAAATTAAAATAACCTTAAAAGGGATCTAAACGTGGATCTGTCCAACCACAAGGTCCAGGAAGTCCCCGGGCCCCCCTTGAGCCCATAGACAAAAGAAAAAGCTCCCAGCTTCTCAAGGCTTCTTGGGCCCTGCGGTCAACATCCCACTCTGGACTAATCTCTCAAAAAATCTCTGTCTTAGCACTATCGCCTGGAAGGCAAATTCAGCGACTCGCCTAGTTACGTCAGTGTCTACCGGGCTCAGGAGCTTCTGCAATATTTTAGATTCGGGAATCTTCTGGAACCCCACCAGGTTTTTAGATCTTAACCCTTCAAAAAAGGGACAAATTAATAAAATATGGGACACCATATCTGGGGTCCCTCTGTCACATAACACACAAAATCTCAAATCACAAGAAATTCTCTTAAATCTTCCTTCAAGATAAGAGGAAGGAAAAGAGTTGCATCGGAACCTGGTAAATGCCACTCTCCTTGAGACGTCCAACCAACTGAATAAATAATTTGAGCCGGGCTGCAAGGGGTTGTAAGAGATGTAATCAGGAGCTACTCTCTGACAATCTAGTAAGGCTCTTTCTGTTTGAAAGACCTGCTCTCTCAGTCTTTTCTGGGTCAATTTTTTGAACAAGTCCACGCCTACATTATTAAGCACCTCTCTAGATAAACCCATTCTGCAGATTTCAAGTCTGGCTGCTGCAACTGATGGGGTCAGTAGGCCAACCTTGCAAGCCATACATAACAGAGAGGTTTCTCTCTCTGGCAATGCCACAACTTTTGCCCAATAGTTGGAGAGCAACTGGAGTATCACCGAGTGAACTGGCAAAACACAGATTTCTGCTAACAGCAACACTTGGGGGGAGCCTCGAGGGAGGCCGCGTAAGGAGGCCAAAAAGCCATTTTGAGTATTTTCCATCCCCTCCAGGGAGTCCAAAGCCCAAATAGGTGCTTCATACAAGGCTTCGCTTAATACTTTAGCTTTAAATAGCCATCAGCTTACCCCCTTGTCCAAAATAAAATTTCAGGATTGCAGTGGTCAATCTTCTAGCCTGCACTCTAACTAAGTCAAAATGGGACTTCCAGGAAGGGGATGATGAAAATGTAACCCCCAGATATTTGAAGGAGCAAACTTGATCTATAGGTTCCCCCTTTATGTTCCAAGAGTGCATTGTCCGGGTTCTTCATGCTCCCACAATTAAGATTTTAGTTTTAGAATAATTAATTTTTAGCATTTCTAGTTGGCAATATTCACCAAAACGGTGAAGCAATCTCTTAAGCCCCACCATTGATTGAGACAACAGCACGGTGTCATCCACATATAACATAATTGGTATTCGCCTTTTCCCCACCAGAGGGGCGTGGGAATCCACTGATTTCATGTAGGGCACAACGTTGTTCAAATACAGGTTGAATAAAGCCGGGGCCAGCAAGCAACCTTGTCTGACCCCGCGTTCAACCGGAATCGCCCTAGATAGTGCTCCTTGTTGACCACATCTCACCTGCAAAGTTTTCCCTGAGTGCTATTTCATCATAAGAAAGAGTAGCCTAGGGTCTATTGAAGAGGCCCACAACTTAGCCCAAAGGCGCTCTCTGCTTACGGAGTCGAAGGCCTTCTCGAGGTCCACAAAGCAAAAGTAGAGCCTCCCCTGCATACCAGCATACTTCTTAATCAGTGAGGCAATCACCAAAATATGATCTATGCTTAATTACTGGCTCAGGAAGGTGCTATTCTCCCACCCCAATGACTTGTTAGTGAATGCTGCTATCTCTGCAGGTCTTGGGGCCAATTGGGTGGAAAGAACTAAGAATGAGACTTTCCTATTAGGGTTCTCTTTTACAAATCTGGAAACCCTAGGCTGGGCGACTTGCAAAAATTTAATTAAAAGAAGGATACGGGATCAGGCCTTTCAAACTGAAAATACCTTAAGAGAGATACAGAAGGTGACATCCCACTATATTCCTTACTCTCCATTGATGCCGGGTTCTTATTACCTTTTTGAATGGCAAGATGTTAATTATCATTTTGCTTTTTTCCGGATGAGGGTGAATGTCTTTCCCTCCACAGTTTTGGAGGGTCGTTATGTGGGGACCCTTTGGGCACAACGGATTTGTCCCATGTGCCATTTGGGGGAGGTTGATACCCCCGAGCATATTAATTTGCATTGCCCAGCCCTTGATGGGCCTAGATACAAGTACTTGGGGGGATACTTTATGGACAATGGCCCCCCGGGAGTGTTCTACGGAGGTTATTGAATCCAATCGACTCAGACCTATCCAGGGTGGTAGCTAAATTTTGTTGGGCAGCTATCTGGATTAGGTGCTCATATTTTGATTCCCATCAGAAAACCTCCGGATAGCTCAAAGAGTGAGAGGGATAGTGGGAGGTACAGAGGTACAGAGATCTAAATGGTAGGCGATAGGAGATAAGCTGACTTAATTGTGGATAGGCATGGTTCTAACTTATATTTTAGTTTATGTAAATAAGAGTTATGACTTGTTTTATTATTACTACTAATTGATTATTTGTGTGTAATTGTTATGGCTTCGGCTAAACAATAAATACAAATTTATTATTATTATGCTCTATGGTAGCCCTTCCCTCACAAAAACCAGCTTGTTCCGGATCAATTGCTCCAGACTCCTGGATCCAGAGCTTCAGTCTGCCCAGCAAATATCTGGAATACATCTTCCCGATAATTCTGAGCAGACTGATCGGACGATAATTACTCGGGGCCGAAACCTCACCCTTCTTATAAATAGGGATCAGCGTGCCCTTCAGCCAGGAGTCTGGGATCTCCCCAGAGTCATTTATAGTTGAAAAAAGGGGGGCCAAAAGCTTGGCCCACCACTCAGGAAATGCTTTTATTAACTCCGCCGAGATCATATCAGGGCCCGGGGCCTTGCCCAACTTGAGGGATGTTATCAAAGACCTGACTTCCTCTACTGTGACTGGTGGCTAACTCTCAAATCTGTTACCTGAACTAAGTTGCACAGACTTGGGAATTGGAGAAGCGTATGAGAACAGGTTGGTGTAGAATTGTTCCCAATCGTTTGGGGAAATAAGATGGGAGTTAACTATACTACCCTTCCACTGCATAGAACAAATCAACTTCCAGAATTTATTATTATCCTTTTTCACAGTAGTAAGCTGCAGATCTGCCCATAATGCCCTTTGAAAAGACAATTTTTTCTCCATTAGGAGGGCCCTATACTGTTTACGTTGGACCTGGAGTTGAATTCGGATCTCAGGCAAGGAACCATTTCTTAACCCTTTCATTAACCGCCTAAGGGAGATCCTAGCATCCCTACACCCACAATCAAACCAAGCCACCAATTTCTCCCGACCCTCTTGCCAGCTCCTAGGGGTAACCGTAAAAGTCAACTGTGGTTCCAGCAGATTCACCATCCTGTTGTACCTCTCCCAGGGCTGCGATCTCAGTTCCACACACAATAGTACCACCTCCGATATTCCAATAAACTCCCCAAATGCCTCCATGAGGGCCTTAGTGCGCCTAGGTCTAGTGATTGGCTCTCCATTCTATTCATAGAGGGGGGTAGAGATCGCTGGGTAAAGTCTCCGTTCTTCCCCACCGGGAGGATCAGTTCCAGCAAAACAGGGAAGTGAACCGTATCTGGTATCAAAAGAACCTGCAGCCCTAGAATACATCTGAATGCCGAGTGGGAGACCAGAAAATAGACAATTAGACTGGAGCCATTATATGAGTGGAAAGTGAAGTTACCCGGCCTATCACCCCCAACTCACCCATTAAAAATTGCCAGATCTAACATTTGGATAAAATTCTCCATCGCCTCACTTCCCAGCCCCACCAAAGTGTCCAAAGAACACCGAGGGGGAAGCGGGGAATTATGTAGAGACTCCTCCGAAGGTGCAATTGCCAATCAATCAGCTGAGTTCCCCAGTCTGGTATTAAAGTCTCCCGCCAGTAGCAATACTGCATCTGGATACTCACTCATCGCCCTCATAATTAAGTTAGACATTTCCAGCCATATTTCTTCGGAGTAATATGTCGATTTTATTGAGGGAACATACACATTCCCTAGGAGCAATTCTAGCCCCCCAGGGAACAAACAATATAATGACATAAAATTTGATTTATACGTGGCCAGAATCTTAACTTTGGCCCCCAATTCCTGAGCTACCAAAAGTACAAGGCCCCCACTGGGTCTTCCGCCCTTGGTGGATGGAGTCGCCACCACACAAAAGCTCTCAAATCCAGACAACTTTATGAGCCCAGAGTTTCCTGGAGAATGAGGATGTCAAAATTCTCCAGAAAAGGGCAAAGATCCTCCTCAAGACAATGTGCCTTCCAGCCAGCTATGTTCCAGGTTAGTACTGCCCAAGAGTCCCTGCCTCCAGTTAGGCCAACTTTCTTCCCTGCCAGAGAGTTCAGATGGTCTCTAGAGGCGGCCAGGGTGCTAGGATAACTTCCTCTGGTCCTTAGCGTTTCTCCTATCTTCATCTGGGCAAACATGCATTTTAGTGTATGAGAAGTTGTTAATGGTAGGTCCTCCAGTAACTCAATTTGTGTGGCATCTCTTAAGTCCTTGTGAATTACAATTACTGAGGGTTCCATTACATCACCATCCCCCCTACCAAGGTCAATGTTGGTTACTTCCCAACTAGCCTTATTGCTTTGTTGGGAGCTCGAGAGAATCATAAATGCATTAGATTCCTCTCCCTATGGGACCACGGAGCCCCTCGGAGCCCCACCCAGAGCACCCAAAAGTACATCAATTTTCCTTTGTTTTGGAAGTTTTGCCACAGGAGGTAAAGCACACAGGGCTTCTTTCCACAAGCGTTTAGGGTTTGGCATTTTCCCCGAACAGTACCTGGGCCCCTGCTCCGGGATGAGCTGAAGGGTGCACCAAAAGGGCATGCCCTTGTGCGCTGCCCTTCGGTGCGCGGCCGTAGACTAACTAGTCACTTTTCTTCCTCCTGCTTGCAGGCGCCACCCCAGCTCCGCTCCCTGGCACAGGTGTCAGGTAAGTATGAATAATGAGGCACGCTGATCCCCGCTCCCTGCTCCTCTCTGCAGCGGCCGTAGACTAACTGGTTGCTTTTCTTCCTCCTGCTTGCAGGCGCCGCCTCAGCTCCGCTCCCCGGCACAGGTATCAGGTAAGTATGAATAATGAGGCATGCTGATCCCAGCTCCCCACTCCTCTCTGCCTGTTTGCAAAAGGAAGGGAAATCTGGAGAGAGGCAGACCTCCAACGGGAAGGAGTCCCCGAATGACCTCAGGGTCCATTCCAGGACATGGAGGTTGAGGTGGTCCTGCAGATAAGCAGGGCCCAGACTGTATAGGGTCTTTGAAGATAATCACCAACAACTTGAATCAGACCTGGTAGACTATAGGCAGTCAGTGAAGAGAACAGAGCACCAGTGTTATATGCTCCTGAAGGCCTGTCCCTGTCAGGAGGTGGGCTGCCACATTCTGCACCAGCTACAGTCTCCAGGACATCACCAAGGGTAGCCCCACAGAGAGTGTGTTGCAGTAGTCCAGTCTCAAGGTGATAAATGCATGGATGACAGTGGCTAGGTCGGAGCCTGAAATATATGGCCGAAGATGATAGAACAGATGTAGTTTGCAAAAAGCACTCCTCACCACAGCTGCCACCTGGGCATCCAGATGGAGCTGTGCATCAAGGAGCACTCCCAGGCTCCAAACCTGAGGGACTAAGGAGGGATACACTCCATCAATGAGGGGGGCCTCCACTCCTTCATCTCTCCCCACCAGCATCACCTCCGTATTATCGAGATTCAACTTCAGATGACTTAACCTCATCCAATCCCCCACCGCAGCCAGGCACCAAGACCTGGGTCAGATAAAAATGAGAGGTAAAGCTGAGTGTCAATAGCATGCTGATGGCACCCAACCTCAAACCCTCTCACAATCTCACCCAGAGGTTGAACAGGAGATGGGACAGGATAGCTCCCTGTGGCACTCCACACATGAGGTCCTGGGGGGATGATGTAGACTTCTGCAGTACCACATGCTGAATTCTACCAGCTAGGAAAGAGTGGAACCATTCAAGAACCATCCTGCCCACCCCAGCACGGTCCCGTAGGCGAGTCACCAACATCTCATGGTCAACCGTGTCAAAAGCTGCTTACAGATCTAATAAAATCAGAATAGCCTCTGTCCAACTCCCGGTGCAGATCATCAACCAAGGCCACAAGTGCAGTCTCAGTGCCATAACTCGGATGAAAGCATGACTGTGAAGGGTCAAGGAAACCAATGCAGTCCAGATGGCTTGGAGCTGCATGGTCACTACCCGTTCAATAACCTTCCCTAAAAAGGGAAGGTTAGAGACTGGAAGATAGTTGGCAAGGGAGTCAATGTCAAGAGATGGTTTCTTGAGCAGGGGCCGCACCACCACCTCTTTAAGACGGCTTGGCTCCGAGGCGCCTTCTGCCTGGGTCTCGTCACCGCAGGACCCCTTGGTTTACTGAGGGGCTGCGGTGTATGAAGCGTGTGGCCAGGAGGCTGGAGCGACGCTGGCGTCGGACTCGGTCTGTCTCCGATCGTCTTCTCCACAGGGCCCATTTG
>QEPC01009717.1:1309412-1322947 GCA_003113815.1 Sphenodon punctatus
TTCTCTGGCCACCTGTAGCTTGGAAGACTTTGCAGTGGGGTTGTCTTATATGAAAAAGGTTCGTCTAGGCTCTCACCTAGATAGGAGTACCCCCAAGTGAATTCCCCAAGGCCAAATAAAGACACAAGCATGCTAGGCTTGATTATAAAACATATATTGAGTACATACAAATATAAGGCTTTTGATCAGATAGTGTAAGGCCATAAATCAAACATAAAGTACACGTATTCTAAATCCACTGATATTCCCTGACTGTCTCTTACCCTAAGAGGTGCAATACAGGTCCATCAGATGCTGTCTCAGTCTGGAAGTTGAAGACCAGGTTCAAACCTTAGTTCATGGCAAAGTTTCTAGTCCATAGCTGCAACAGCTCCTACTCTGAGCTGTTCACTCGTTCAAGTCCCAGATGGAAGAGATCTCATTCTTGAAGAAGAACTTCCTTCTTCTTCCTCACAGGAGGCCCCAGGTCACTTCCTGTGTCTCCTGGCTATTGTCATTGTAACAAGTTGGCTGGGCTGACCTGGCCGTCGCTTGGCAATAAACTGCCTACTTGTTATAACAAAGGGAATACCACTCTGGCAACTGGATTCAGTATCTTGTTCCAACTGAGTTTACAATCTGTTAACCCTTTATTTACATTACACGTATCCCCAAATTGTGTGTCATCTTCCCTCAAATGGGTGTGTTGCCCCCATATCCCCATGACACGTCCCCCCTCCTTCGAGAACATGTGAGAAGGGTTGGGTCAATCCCAATCCTGGAACATGTCAGTCTGTGTACTGTAATTACTAAACTACAAACAACAGGGTATAATAGAGCAGTATAAATCAATACAATAACAATAACAACAAACAATGCTCCAAACAATGCAAAAAAATGCTAAAAAGGAAACAGTGTTTTAATCAGAATGATATTCAAGGTGAAAAACAATCTACAGAGAGAGAGTGCTCACAATCATAAACTTCACATTAGTGGACTGGTTAAATAATAATACAGGGTAATCTGATCCAGAATTCAATATCCAATTGACAGAGAAAAATTCAATGTCCAAATCTGGTCCAAAAGATTCAAAATCCAACATTTCGCCAATATATAGCTTCTTCAGGGATTTTCAGTATTTTTTACCATTTCTGCTCACAGGCAAATCACTTAATTAATACTATTCAAGAGAATAAACAATTTAATTAGAACAAAAACAGGGTACGAAAATATTTCTTGCCCCTTTCCAAACTGGATATGTAATACAAACTCTGTCATACTCCCCCATACTAGTTGCAATAGCTCAAAAAATAATAACATACCATTAGTGGTATTTCTAATTGTATTGCTCAGCAGCTGGAAGGTTTCTCTAAAGGAGATAACTTATCCCCATAGCCAGTATCCCCAGCCTCAATAATTTAAACTGTAACACATGAATACCTTTTGTTTCTTTTTGAATGCTCAACTCTGCCACAGGCACCAGTCTTAACCATCCCTGAGGACCTTTTTCTTTGCTGTAATTTATAGAGATAAAGATAATACTCTTAAGGTTATCCTTAATTCCTCTATCTCAAATATCTTGATTTTTACTGTTATCACTCACCTTCGTATTCTCTTAACTTTTTGGTCACACAGGGCCTGCCTCGCCTTTACTTTCTTACATATTCCCAAATTGTGTGTCATCTCCCCACAAATGGGTATGTTGCCCCTATGTCCCCATGACACACACACACACCCCGAATGTTCAGAAAATTTGGCCCGGCCAGGGCTTGGTGGCTGGCACCTCCCCTACTTCACCAGACGTTGCAGTCTGGCTAGCATCGGTGGCACAGCGGCAGGGGCCCAACCAGGGCTTGGTGGCTGGCACCCCTACTTGTCCGGGCATTGCAGGCTGGCTGGCATCAGTGGAGCTATTTGTCTTGCATCACACAAAGCACTCTGGATTTTCATCAAGTGCTCTGTGCGTGACCATGAGTGGGTGCTCTGCGGTATGACACCAATGCATTATGCGATATGGCCCATACTTGGCCGGGCATTGCAGGCTGGCATCGGTGGAGCCACAGAAAAGGCCTGGCCATGGCTTGGTGGCTGGCACCCCTACTTGACCAGGCATTTCAAGCTGGCTGACATCGGTGGAGCTATTCATCTTGCCTCACAGAAAGCACTCTGGATTTTTGGCAAATGCTCTGTGAGTGGCCATGAGTGAGTGCTCTGTGGTATGGCACCTATGTGTTATGTGGTATGGCCAGTATGGCACCCCTACTTGGCTGGGCATTGCAGACTGGAATTGGTGGAGCAGCGGCAGAGGTCCGGCCAAGGCTTGGTGGCTGGTACCCCTACTTGGCCAGGCATTGCAGGCTGACATCCTACTCACCGGATCTCAAGAAGCTCTTCTGCAAATTGGTCAAGCCTTGCCAAGTGGTGAAACTCATGGACACCCAGCCCCAACCCGACGGCACACTCATCCGAGCTATGCCTGTCTACAAGAGCGAGGAGCAAATGACTGATGTGCAGTACCAGCAGCAACAGCAGACATTGTATTTCCAGAGCACAGAGCCTGTGGTACAGCAGAGGTGGCATCAGCAGAGGCAGAAGCCGTGGACATTTGATTTCAGGGAAACAGTCTCATAGAACAGCAGTGGCAGCCTCAACAACAGCAGACATTCAATTGCTGCAGCACAGAGTCCATGGCATGGCAGAGGTGGCAATCAGCAGCAGCAGCAGCAGACATCTGACTGACAGGGCACTGTACCTGTGGCACAGTAGAGGCAGCAGCAGCGGACATTTGATTGGCAGGGCACAATACCCATGGAACAGCAGTGGCAGCAGCAGCAGCAGCGGCAGCAGAAATTAGATTGCCGGGTGACAGTACCCATGGCACAGCAGCGGCAGCAGCAGCAGACATTGGATTGCCAGGGCACAGTAACTGTGGCTGTCACCCATCCTTGGCTGGGCATTGCAGGCTGGCTGGCATCAGTGGAGCAGCAGTAGAGGCTTGATGGCTGGCATCCCTACTTGGCCGGGCATTGCAGGCTTGCATACTACTTTCTGGATCTCAACAAGCTCTTCTGCAAATTGGTGAAGTCCTTGCCCAGCAGTGAATCATGTGGCCACCCAGTTGCAGACATTGGATTTCCCAGGCACAGTACCCATGGCACAGCAGAGGCTGCATTGGCAGCAGTGGCAGACATTGGACAGCCCAGTAGCAGAACCCATGGCACAGACAGCAGAGGCAACCACAATTATGAAAGACTGCTACATGTATCCCAAACAATAGGTGGTAATAAAAAACAGAAGATATCAACAATAGTCTTAACAAAAATGATATTATTGATAAGGTGTTTGTCAAACAAACTTAAATTCCAACAGTCATAGACAAAGGGAGCAAGGAAAAATGATTTAAATACAGAACAATGTGGAACAAAAAGAGCTGTAAAGTCCAGCGGAGGCCCAACGACCCGACGTTTCGCTAATTGATGTTAGCTTCTTCAGGGGTTTCTCAAAAGTCTTTTAATATTGCTTCCGCAGTGTAGCTCCTGTCGTGTGCTCTATTTGAATAAAATAAAGATGTACAAAATCTTCTATTATGTTCAAGTGTAACAAGGAACATAATGAGTTAAAATATTTGAATGAAGGTGGGTGCTACCTTCTATTACATATCAATCTATACCCCATGCCAATGTACAAAATATGATAACAATTTGTAGCAACTTAAATAAAATTGGCATATAACCAAGCTGTAAGTGAGAAAATGTGGACATTCATAACTCACCAGGTTCCAAGGGACCCAAATGGGTAGCTTATTGTTTTCTTCTTTTATCAAAAATCACTTCTGTTACTAATTCTGATATGCCCATAAAGTGGGAAGCGAATGATAGAAAAGAAACAGGTTAATATATAGGGGAATATTGATAGAGTAAACGCACCTCCTACAATACATTCGCTTAATACAATACCAACCTAAAGAGATAGTAACTGCTCCCAATTAAAGGAAGGGTCTCCTATAGAATGACCTCTGAAGAGCAAAATAGTTTAACAAAGGTGCTCCCTCATGCCATTGCTTGCAGCATATGATTTAAATATAAATCCCAGGATCCTCTATTATCACGACCTGGACCAATCATGTTCTGATTATATAGCATGCTTAGTAAGTTGCTAATTACAATCATATCAATCCTGGTAGTTTACAGCTGTCTCAGAAAGCAGTACTCATAGCTAAAGCTCAATACACAATCCTCAAATCTAATAAACTCAGGTCTATACTTATTACATACCCAAATCCATTAGGTCATTGAGACCCTGTGGCTCAATAGTATCCAATGTTAGAATCCAGAAGTTTTCTCTGGTAGACAAAAATTTCGGATTAACAGGGGGGTGGGGGTTAATGTCTCAATCCCTCAAAAAACAAACCCATTGTTATCCTTATGCACTGTATTATAGTGCTTAACAAGGGAGGCCAATGGAGTCCGTGTTTTAAGCCTACTGTGGTGCTCTGTGATCCTAGTCTTAAGGTGTCTGTTGGTTTTACCCACGGACAGCTTCTTACAAGGGCATTGAATCACATAAATAACACCCGATGTGTTACAATTTTATGAACTCCTTGATGTAAAAGACTTTCCCACCTTGGTCCTCAAACGTCTTAGTCTTTAGGCTGTGAGTGCAATTTACGCACTGCCCACAGGGATAATTGCCACTTATCTTCTTACCATCCAGTGTTCTTTGGGACAGTGTGGGGAGTCTAACCCCAAGAATATGATCCCCTAAGTTCCTACCTCTTTTAAAGGCAAAGAGAGGTGGAACCTGACACCATTCAATATGATCAATTATATGCCAGTGTGCCAATATAATTTTCCTAATTTCTCTGGTACAGTTATTAAATGTGGTAACAAAAACCACTTTATTAGGGTCATGGTCCTCTTTACAATCCATGGGTTGTAACAGGGAACTTCTGCTTAGTCGATGGAGGGATTCTTATTGGTTCTTAAATTAAAATATTTCTGCCAAGTGTCCAATGCCTCCCTGTGGGCAGTGCGTAAATTGTCCACCCATCTCCATGCTGAACAGAATGGCCCACCCCCACCAGCTGACAGGCAGCCCTGGTGAACAATGGACAAAGAACCCTGATCAGGGGTAAATAAAGCAACCATTTATCCATAATGGCATGCTTTACACCCAGTTGGGCAGCCATTCCCTGGACAGTGTTGGCACTTAGTCCGGGCTGTGACCTGGGGATGTTCCTGAGTCGCGACCCGAGCTACACTCCAACATTGCCTAAGGAACAGCCTGGGCTAATTTCTGCAGCACTTTCTGACATGATGGTGGCCCACAGTTCCACATGCGTCAAAGTGTGGAAATGTGGGCCATCATCATGTCTTAAAACACCCAGTGAAACTAAAAATTCACTAGCCAGTCAAAAAAAAAAAAGACTTCTTTCCAGCCTGGACTTGTAGTGACTGGAACTTGGAGTAGACTCAGAGTTGTAAAAATCCACTCACTAACTCAAAAAGAATACTCACCAGAGGGAAACAAGCAAGTGGATTTTTACAGCCCTGTCTATCATCATCCTGAGATCTGCCTCTTAACATGTAAATTACTAGCAGGAAACTTTATGACAAATTTAAAAAAAATGATTGCTTTCTCTCTTCCCAACAGTAAATATGGCCACTGAACTCCAGTTAATGATCTAATTATTCTACAGGGTCTCATTTTATAGAGGAGATATTTAGGGTTATTTATATATTTTTCTGCATGACTGACACCATAATGTGATGGGCAGATTGAATTTATCCATACATATTACAGACACTTCCATCACTCAGAAATTTGCTGGAGAGTGAAATATAATATTCTGAAGTTAAATGAGCTACTTCTGAAGAAAAGTAGTGGCAGCAAACCCTAACCATCCACATCACTCGGTAGGGAAAAGAAACCACACAAAACTCTCAAGTCATCAAATCTCTTGAGTTGGGGGCAGGGGGGAGACTTAAAAAAAAATGCCTAGTGAACTAATTATTTTAATGGAACCATTTCCACGTAGGGGTGTTATTTTTTTTCTGTTGTCCAAGTAATGTAGAGCTTTCCATATTCTAAACAAGTAAGCTTTGCAAAGTGGATCTTTTAGTAAAATTTGTTCTGTTCCCTCCTACTGGAGACATTTTCTGGGGCTCGGCCCCCTCCCTTGAATTTAATGGCTGGGGCTGAGCCCTGCCAAGCCTCCACCCCACCAATTAAGTCCTGCTCTTCTGTATAAGTTCTAGTTGGATATCAAGTCCTCCTAACCTACAATCACTCATTTGTATGTGGCATTATACAATGTAGCGTTGTTTTAAAATAATGCTACAATGTAGCATTATTCAATGTAGCATTATACTTATCTGTTCTGGTGACTGACAGTCACCTTAGCACATGAGACCACAGGCAAATTTGCATTCATTCATTCACTGATAAAAGGGATTTGGTACTCCTTTCATAAAGGTGTAGATCAAATAACATTTGCATTTTGACAGGGATGGGGGAACACTAGGCCTCGGGGCCAAATGTAGCCTATGGCTAGTTTTTATTTGGCCCTTTTCCAGATCCTGGATCTAGCCTTTAGATCCATTTCCTACCCCCCAAACACTGAAAGACTGAACTCAGGGTAAAGGAGCAGAGATGAGGGCATACACACGAGGATACGGAAAAGATCCATGATCTGGACCCAATTCTTCCTACGTACACCCTTTACACACCCTTCCCCCAACCCCTATGTTGTACTAATTGTCAAAGTGGCCCCTGTGAAGAAAAAGGTTCCCCAACCCTTCTATTATTTATAGTGTGGTAACAATATCACTGCTCTTTGACCACAGGGATGTGTTTTATGCCATAGTATTTTCCTAACACTCAGGCCCTTTTCAAACGGGTGCGGTGCGTGGGGGAATGGGTGGGCGGCACGGTGGGTGGGTGCATTTCCATGCATCCCCAACCAACTCCACCCATGGAGGATCTGACATTGGCGCCCATTGCTCCATGCGTGACTGGTGGGTGGAGCTTGGGAGTGTGCACGCACCCTCGCCCACCAGCCACGGCATTCAAATGGATACCTCCATATCCCCTCCACACCCGCCGTGGTGATCGCATGGATGCCCCCCACCCCACCTGCACTCGTGTGGGGGGGGGGCATCCATGTGAAAAGGCCCTCAATGTCCCCACTTATTAAAATGCCCCAAATAGCAATGGTATTAGGAAGAATAAGAATTCTAAACCAGGGGATGAGGTGGGTGTTTTAAAGGGTGTGACAGCCATGTACAATAACTTAAGGGCTGCAATAATAAAAACACTTACACCACTTTTATACGAGGGTGCAGCACCTCTGGAGCCACACATTAACAGAGAAACCGCACTGCGCTGCCGGAAGTGACGTTCTACCCGTTGCCGGCAACGGCAGCGGCTGGAGACACGGCGCTGTGCAGAGGCGCATTCTAGAGACCTGAAAATTGAGGTCTCTAGAACACGCCTCTGCACAGCGCCGCATCTCTGGCTGCCACCGTTGCCGGCAGTGGGGAGAACGTCACTTCTGGCAGTGCAGCACGGCTTCTCTGCTAACACATGGCTCTGGAGGCACTTCTCAGCGCCTCGTCTAAAAACGACCTTTGTTCAGAGCAGATTTGTTGAAATAAATGAAACAAACTACTAACGTTCTGAGTAAATGGTTTGAGGACTTTGACCAAAATACAGTTAACATTACTGTTTATCGTCCATTTCTGAATTTGGCAGCTTTTGGAACCAAGTTAACATACATACACTTAGCCAGAATTAGTTGCATTGTTAAGAACATACATGCCATACTGGGTCAGATCCATGGTCCCTCGAGTCCAGCATTCTGTGGCCAGCTACAGTAGCTTGAGAAAAGTAGAAGTACAGGTCATTGAGGTGTGATCCATCTCCTGTTAACCAATCCCAACTACCAGTAGCTAGGGGTTTAAGCCCAGCTAGTAAGCATTTATGGCTATATCCTCTTAAAACAAATTAATTAATTTCTGTTTGAAGCTGGTTATGGTTTTGGCTTTGGCTCCTCTGACAGTGAGTTCCACAACAGTATTGTCTGCTGAATGAAAAAGTACTTCTTTTTGTTTGTTTTAAATCTGCTGCCATTTAACTTCAGAGTGTGTCCCCTTGTTTTCTTATTGTGATAAAGGGCAAACAACAGTTCCCTACTTACGTTTTCCACATCCCTCATGACTGTATAAACTTCTATCATATCTACCCTTAAACACCTCTTCTCCAAATTAAACAGCCCCAACCTGTTGAGCCTCTCCTTATATGGAAGTTGATCCATAACTTCTATCATCCTTGTTGCCTTTCTCTGAACTTATTCCAATTCTATTATCTTTCCTGATATGGGGCAACTGCACACAATATTCAAGGTGGGGTTGTACCAAAGATTTATACAGCAGCATTATGATATTTTCCCTTCCTTTTGAAATAATGCCTGCTGCTGCACACTGAGACAATGTCTTCAAGGGACTATCCACAATGACTCCAAGATCTTTCTCCTGAGTGGCTACACCCAGATCAGAAGAGAACCTAGTACGTGTATGTAAAATGAGGATTATTTTTTCCTATCTGCATCACCTTGCACTTATCAACACTGAGTTTCATTTGCCATTTTTAATGTCCATTCACCTATTTGTATGAGAGTCCTCTGTAGTTCCTCACAGTCTGCCTGGGTCTTAACTATCGTGAATATTTTGGTGTGCGAAGGAGCTGCAGAAGTCTCCTAGTCCAACTCCCTTTCCTGAGGCAGACTATGCTATATACTGAAAGCATATAGGGCTCCTTTCCAGTTCCTGGATCTGGCCCCTGGATCCAGTTCCTACCCCCAAGTATTGAAAAATTGACCTCAGGGGAAAGGAGCAGAGATGAGGGCATGTACACAAGAATAGGGGACAGATCCACAGCACAAATCCATGATTTGCACCTTCTTTTTCTTGAACACACCCCTTACGTGCCCCTGCCCTCGACTTTTATCCAGCCCTTGGAGCTTCTACTAATTTTCAACGTAGCCCCTGGGATGGAAAAGTTTCCGATTCTTGGCCTAAAGCATCCTTGAGAGAGGTCTGTCCAATCTTTCCTTGAAAATCTCCAAGGAAGGATTCCACAGTCTCTCCAGGTAGCTTTTTTCAGTGTTGAATTGTTCTATTTAGGAGGGTTTCCCCCCTAATCTTTAACCTAGGCCCAACTACCTGAATATGCTCATTAGAAAGAATTCTTCTCAATTTTAAAAATGTCATAGTTTTATCTTTTTCTTATAAACTAATATGCTGTGTCGATTGTCATAGGTATAATTAGAAAGTGGGAAGGAGGCAGTCCTCACTTTGGGGGATGTGTATGTGCATTTTCCTATTGCAGCTAGGAGTCCACAAAAAATCTGCCATAAAGGAGTCATGGAGTGGAGGCTGGTAGCCCAAAAAGGTGGTTTACCTCTGCTCAGAGGAACAATTGCTTTAATCATTGTGTGGGACTTTGAATTTGGAGCTAGTTGGACATTGTAAATAAAGATCACTGGGAAAATGTCAGTGTGTCATTGTGCTACCTGGCGGGCCAGAATCCATGGAAATTCACAATACCATGTCCTGTGTTATTTATAGAAAAGTCACTGTGTGTGTACACATATACAGCAGTAAGGATGGAGGAGTAGGGATGTGCGAACGCGGCTCGGAAGTTCAGAGTTTGGCCCAAACTCGGTCTGTTTGGATGACCAAACCTGAACCGACTGAACCGAACTTGATTCCGAACTCTGAAACGACCGAACAGTTGGTCGGTTAGGATTGAGTTTGGATGGCAAAAATGTGTCACTGGAAGGCAAAACGTGACAGGGAAGGGGAGTCATCTGAGGAGTAGACTTCCAGGCACCAGGGGTGGAGAGTCTTGGAGTAGCAGCCAGCCTGCCCAATCACCATCCCTTTTCTCCTCAGATCACTGGCTTTGCAGTCTGCGATTGGCCACGGGCTAGGCTGCATGGAGCCAATGGGGCTTGTGGTGAGGCAGGCGCAGCAAGTAACAAAACTCATTGGCCTCCCCCTTCCCAACACCTTCTAGCTAGTCACTGTTCCTGACATCAGGCGTTTTCAGAAGGCTCCCTCTCCCAGCAGTTCGCAGCTCCCCAATCCATTGCCATCCTCCTCCTATTTCAGTCATCCAACCCATTTACCTCCATATTATCATTTATTTAGATTATATTAGATAGATTTAGGTGTTATTTTTTGTTTTTACCCCTCCCTGTGTTCCCTGTGTTCAATCTTCCTTCCTCCCTCCCCCCTCCATTGAATCCTTTCCCTCTCCCTCTTATTCCATCCCTGATTATTCCCTTCCCCTGTTTTAAGTTTTGGATTTATTTAGAGTAGGATTATTATTAGATTGATTTTCATTTCAGTTTTGTACCCCTCCCTGTGTTCTTTGTGTTTCCCCCTGTGTAATATTGTATAGATAGATAGATAGATAGATAGATAGATAGATAGATAGATAGATAGATAGATAGATAGATAGATAGATAGATAGATATACATAGTAGTCATCTTAGTTATAGACATAGACAGAGATACAGTGTGTTTGTAGGACAAGGCCTTTGTAGTTATTAGGATATTCCATTTAGTTCAATAGGTTTTAGAATAGTTAATAGCAGTTAGATTTAATGTAGAGAGAGAGATAAAATTAGGTTAAAAAATTGAGTAAAAATAAATAAATTATAAAATCTTTGTGTGTGTTTGAGTTGGAAGACATGGAGAAGGGAAGTAGGAGAGGCCGGTCTGCTGCCCAGAATCGGGCAATGGGGCACATGGGAGAGGTGGTAGGGGCCATGCCCGTGGAACGGCAGCAGACAACAGCAGCAGCCCGAGCACATCACCACACCCCAAACTCCGCAGGCCTGCTTTAGGGCAACTGCTTCAGTGGCTCAGTGTCATCTCCTGGCAGTGCCCTCCACTGCCATACAGGGCACTGGAAGGCCTGCAGTACATGAGGCTGCGGCTGTCTCTGCTGCGGCTGCAGGAGCAGGTGCTGCTGCTTCCGATGTTCCTCCAGGGCCACCAATGTCCCCCATTGTGGAGACAATCCCCAGCAGTCCAGTGCTGGTTGATCGCACCCCAGATGCTAGAGGCAGGGCCTGATCCCCGGGCAATGGCAGTAGGGAGAGGAGTAGCAGCAGCAGCAGCAGTAGCAGCTATAGAGGGGGGCACAGGGAGAATTCCAGCAGCATGGCGGGCATGGGCAGTCTAGCCTCAGGGTCCCAGTACTCCCCTTCATGGGACATCACTGTGATCGCGGACAGTGAGTCAGAGGCAGACACTAGTGCCACAGAGGAGATGTCTGGAGCTGAGGCGATGGCTGACCCTCCTCCCAGAGCTGTGTTGCCACCAAGTTCTGACCCTCCAAGCAGCACTGGCAGCAGTACATCACCCAGGGCGGGACAGAAGGCAGGAGGAGGGGAAAAATCATCTGTATGGGAACATTTTTAAGCTGGTGCGGGCAGATGATCCCAGAGAGGTGCAGTGCACTTTAAGCAATAAGTTGGTGAAGCGTGGGCAGGTGCTCGCCAACCTTGGGACAAATGCAATGGCAGGGTACCTGAAGTTATGCCACAGTGCTCTGCTGCTAAGTGGGAAGGCAGGGGAAGTGGATGGCAGCGGGTTCCCAACTGCAGTGGCCAGTCGCCCGGCTCTTTCAGCGGGCAAGCATCCTGCACCAACTGCTGCCTCTTCCAGCAGGAGCAGGGGGGAAGAACAGCATCAGGAACCTCACCAGCAGCGTCAGTTCACCATTGAGGAGCTGGGGTGGAGGCAGCTTCCAAGGCTATTGGCAGCAGGGCGGTGTGACTTTCAAGAGAAAGCCAAGCACCTGTTGGCCGAAATGATTGCCCTGGATGGGTAGCCCTTCTCAATTGTAGAGGACAAGGGCTTCCAGCAGCTGATTGGGTTTCTGGACCTCCAGTTTAAGCTGTCGTACTGCACCACCCTCAGTCGTACTGTGGTGCCAGACCTTTACAGGGTTTTGAAGGAGCAGGTGAGGGAGCAGCTGGCAGGGGCTGGGGGGGAGGGGACACGGTCCACTTCACCATGCATTTGTGGAATGCCCAGCATGTGTACCTGGCGCTAACGGTGCACTGGTGGCAGGACCTGGAGACAGCTTTGGGGAGTGGCAGGAAGGGTCCCGGAGCAGGGTATAGGTGGGCCCTGCTTCAGGCACAAGTCCTGGATAGTCTCTGCACCACCAGGAACATCGAGGCAGCCCTGTCTACCATGGTGAGAGAGTGGGTTATGCCAGGCATGACCTTCACTAAGGGTTGTGTGGTGACGGACAACACCGCAAATGTCCTAAAGGCAGTCCATGAGGGGGGCTTCACCAGCATCCCTTGCGCCACACACACCCTTCACCTGGTGGTCAGGGACACTCTGGGCTTGGGGGATAAGGGAAGGCACCCTTAGCTCCCTGATAGAGTGGGGGAGGAAGCTGGTGGGATTCTTCAACCGGAGCGTGAAGGGCAGCAAGCTCCTCTGGGAGAAGCAGGCCAAGCAAGACTCCACAGGGCACCAGCTGGTGCATGATCTGGTTACAGGGTGGAATTCCACCTTCCTGATGCTCGAGCGGCTTCTTGAGCAGAAATCCACCTTCCATCAGGTTCAGTTGGAGATGGACTGTGGGGCACCGGAAGGGTTTAATGGGGCAGAATGGGAGCTCCTGACTCAAACGGTCTTCATCCTGAGACCGTTCCTGGCCGTGATGGAGACCATGAGCAGCTCCACCACCACCCTCAGCCAAGTGTCCCCTCTGATCCGGAGTCTCCAGAGGAGGCTGGACGAGATTTTTGGGAGATGGGATTGTGGCCCGGCCGGCAGGAAGCTGACCAATGAGGTACTTGACTTGGTGCGGAAGCTGAAGTCAGGGCTGGAGGTGCATTTTGACGTGCTCCTGCAGTGCGAGCAATATGTCCTGACAACAATGCTGGACCCCAGAGTCAAGGGCAGCATGGCACACCAGATAGCGTTCTATGCCCTCCGGAAGGATGCGCTGGTGGAGAGGGTCCAGCAGACAGAGCAGGCTATGCAGCAGGACACCCCTGGGGATGGTTGGAGTGGGAGCAGCCACCCCTCTCAGCCAGGCGGGTCTATCCCTGCCCCCAGTTCTAGCGGTAGCAGCAGCAGCACCAGCAGCAGCAGCAGCACCCCTGTTGCCAGCAGCAGCAGAAGCAGCTCGGCCTACGTGCAGACCACTCTGGGGAGCATGGGGTCCCACACAACAATAGGGCAAGCAGCATGGCAGAGGGCAGTGGTGGAGGTAGTGCCCAGGCAGAGCTACGAGAGGGAGTACGATGACGCCTCAGCAGCCATGGAGACCTACCTGGAGGAGGAGTCATGCATTGATCCCAGCAGCGATCCCTTGGCCTAATGGTCCGGCAACATTTGGCTGGTCCTGTCGAAAGTGGCCAATGGTCTTTTGTCCTGCCCACAAACCAGTGTCCCCAGCAAGCGGGTGTTCTCGATGGCGGGGGACATTTGCTCCCCACACTGCCTGAGACTGGGGGT
>QEPC01009717.1:1332916-1353048 GCA_003113815.1 Sphenodon punctatus
AGCCATCTCGAAGAACCTTGTTTACAAGGAGGCACAACCTTCTGTTCTTCTTGGAATGGCTGGCTCCCTCCCTCCCGGACAGAGTCCCGGTCCCCTCCTCACATTCACAAATAGGAGAGTAGAAAAACGTCCCCTCCCGGTCCCCTCCATAGGAGAGTAGAAAAAATCCCCTCCCACAGCTTACAAAGGCTTCCTTGTACAAAGGCTTACAAAGGCTTCCCTGTCTGCTCAATGTGACATGTTTATCATCTATTTTGCAGATAAAATTGCTTGTACCACCACAACTGATTCTGTACTTAATGCAGTGGATATGACTGAAGCTATGAATGCCCCATCTGGTCCAGTTTGATGGGATCAGTTTTGGCAGGTATCGTTCGCTGATACAGTGAAGTTGCTGGGCGCAGTGAGGGCCACAACTTGTGAATTAGATCCTTGCCTGTCCTGGTTAGTGAAAGCCAGTCAGGAGACACTTGTATATAAACCAGTATATAAATCTATGATACACCAGAATCAGTTCTGCTCACCCTATCTCAAAAAGGATATAGTAGAAATAGAAGAGGTACAGAGAAAGGCAACAAAAATGACACAGGGTATGGTACTGCTCCCCAGTGTGAAGAGAGGCTAGATAGGTTAGGACTCTTCAGGTTGGAGAAGAGACAACAGAGGGGATACGATAGAAGCTTATAAAATCTTGAGTGGAGTGGAACATGTTAATAGGGAACAGTTATTGACCCTCTCAAGTAGTACTAGAACTAGGGGACACTCAATAAAACTAATGGGTAGCAGATTTAAAACAAATAAAGTATTTTTTCATTTAACATACAATTAAGCTGTGGAATTTGTTACCAGAAGATGAAGTCAAGGCCATTAGTATGGAACACTCCCGCCCATTAGTGGGTGGTGGCTGTTCAGGGGCTGACAGGGAACCCTACAGCTGAGGCAGGGACACCTCAGGTGGGGATCTTCCACAGGGGTGGGATCTGGGCCAGTTTAAATATAGGTTAGGAATCTGCCAGCCTGGCAGGTGGTGTTCTGGGCAGAACAGCGGTCACCTTCCTGCAAATAAATTATTAAGCGCTGTTCATGGTTCTACTTGCTGATATTTGCACAAGAGATGCTGGGGGGGGGGGGCTGTTACAGTGTTACATTTAGCATCTGTGAAAGGCAAGCTCAGGAGGTGGTGCTGGAAGACAATGACTGGTGAGCCCAGGGTTGGGGCCACCTGCCTGGTATTCAATAAAATGGCAGCCTATGCCCATATTACCCAGCACTGAGTTTGTGTGATTCCTTGGTCATGTCCACACAAAGATGGGTTTTAAAAAGGAGTGGAAAGTTTCTGGAGGATAGGTCCAGTAGCAGCTATTAGCCGGGTAAGTTTGGGGGAATGTAACCTCTTACCATTGGGAGCTGGGAGTGAACAACAGGGAATTGATCAGTCCATGGTGATCTGTTGGGTACTACTTCCAAGTGACTGAGAATATCATCCTTCATTGCCTACAGATGTGAAAACAAGGAAAAGCACTTTGGTTTTGCATTGGCAGGTAGGGTAGAAGCAGTGGAGGAATTCAGAAAGAGGAATGTGATATGGTTCAATCATTTGGTGAGCAAGGTAAATGGATAGTAACAGTATAGCGTGACAAAAAAAGTCTTGCTTTGCTGTTTGTGAGCACAGGAGCTGGAGTAGAATTGTAAGCATAAGTTACACCAAAACGGTGCTCCATTAAGAGGTCCCAAAAACCGAGCACATTCTAGAGTAGCATTTCTTCCTTTAAATGACAACAGGCATTACAGTTTCTTGTGTGAAGCCATAATGAATCTGTTTGCTCCTAACTGGAAACAGATTTTGAACAGTTCCTACTTTAGTAATTAGTTCCCAAAGTGCTCATCAGCGGCTAAGTGATTCTGTTTAACTGATGTTCACGTCTCCCTAATTTTAGCTCTGGGTAAAGCATCAGAATTATTTTTAATGAGGACTTTTCAAACAGGGATTCAAACAAACATGAACACTATTCAAATGAATATGCTAAATCAATATATAAAAATAAGTTAGAGAGCAAAAATCAAAGAAAACACTATTAGTGATTGATGACAAAACTTTCTAAATGGTCTGTCAGCAACTACAGCGTCTTTTCTGAGCTGTAAAATTATAATGCTTTGGAGTGGATCAGTTTCTGACTTGTATGGGTGTGCATAAGGGGCCCATGTCATTTTTTCACTTTCATTTTTAAAATTGTCATTTTTTCACTTTCATTTTTTATTTTTATTTTTAGCTATTTTTGTTCTAGTTTCATTTTCATTTTTTTCATTGGATTCCAAAGGGAATCACTTTAGGGCTTCCTAAGGCTTAGGAAACCTTGCATTTTGCCTCCAAAGCACTTTCCCCCTTCTCCAAAGTTGCTGAGAGTGTCACAGGACAGCAGAAATATCACCAAGAGACTGGCATGTTTCATGAGGACAGGGGACAGAACAGGAGCAGACACTGGCAGGGGGCAGTGAGGGGTGGCACTGAAGCATCAGGCACTGTAACTCACAGAGGAAGGAGGAGACAGGTGGTGGTTCGCACCGCAGTGTCAGTGGGGAAGGGGAAAAGGGCCTTGCACACACACACGTACCCCCCCACTCATGCACCGTTCACCCTCTGGCTCTACTAGGAAGTTGCGGGGAACCAGTGCCCATCAGGATAGTAGTTGGGCCCAATAAGTCTCAAAGAGACAAGGCACCTATCATCATTGGGCGCAGAGCACAAAAGCAGGTCTGAACCCCTCCATTCCCCAGTGATTTCCCAGACACGCACACCCACACGACCATGGGAGGTCAGGAGCAGTAGGTGCGGGCTTGTGGGGACTGCGGGGTAGGGTTCCAGGCTGGGGGGGAAGGGTTAACACAACACACGAGCACAGGGAAGAGAGCCCGGGAAGACGGGGAAAGGGTCAGGGCTTGCACATAGACACTCAACTTTCTCACACACACACACACACACACACACACACTCTAGAGGGATAGGGAAACAGGGGAAGCAAGAAGGTATCACGCAAACTCTAAAGCACACACAATCGCAAGAAAGCACAAGAGAGTACACTTAGTTTTTGCCAGGGGTCAGCTTCTCACTCTTATTACTGGTGCTGGCTGTCTCCCAGCACCAGCTTTTCATCTCAAGGCCCCACCCCTGACGTGCCTGCAGTCGTGTGGAATGCTGCAACATCCTAGACACTGACCACACGCTCTGTGGGGTCACCGGAAGCAGCGTACTGCCACTACCATGTGCGTTGATTGCCATGGCAACTGGAGATAGCCGCGACGCTGGCGGCAGCATGGCTTGCAGTGGTGTGGGTGGGGTGAGAGTGGTTGCAGGGGGGAGGGCCTCCAAGAGCGCCCCCAGGTCCCACATCTGACACTCAGCAAGGTTTCAACTTCTTGGAAGCAGAATATCATGGAGAGACTGGCATGCAGCAGGCAGGCAAAAGATGGAGCATTGGGGGGCATGAGTAGGCAGTAGACAGGCTGGCACTGAGAAGCAGCAGGAAATGGCAAAGGAGACATGCTGTCCCAAGTCGGTTGGGTTTAAAACTAACAGAGACTGCCCCGGGGGGTGGGGGGCAGGACTTATGAGAGAAGAGAGACAATACAGACTGGCAGTAGCAGCAGCAGTTTTCCAGAAGAGCTTCGATCAGGCCTGCTTTGGTAACTCAAAGTGTGACAGACAACACCCCATGGGACAGGACATATATGGAAAGAGAGCGAGAGACAGAGAGAGAGTGCAGCAGGCAGGCAGGAAGGAATGCACTGGTGGCAAGCTGTTATGGGCATTTGGTACTCTCCTTGGCACCCCAAGCTGTATCAACTTGCATCAATTGCCATGGGGAGCAGGACTTGTGCAAGAAAACACACGCTGGCAGGAGCAGGCAATGCTGAAGGAGCAGAGTAGGCATTGGCACACCAAAGTCTGGCAGGGAATCAACTTTCAGAGAGCACTCCAGGATGGCAGCTTTGGAACCCCCCCAGACCGGCAGGGCGTTTTCAGTCAGGAGTTGGAGTCATCTAATTCCCACTGTGACATTTTTATTGATTACTTTGCAGACAAAATCGCTCGTATTCACCACGACATTGGTGCAGCCATTTCTATGGCAGAGTTAGAGTTTGTGGTTCTGGAGGTCCAGCCTTGTCCTTTTATTTGGATCAGTTTCAGTTGCTATCACCCACCAATGCCAAGAACATGCCTGGGGCTGTGTGAACCACCATTTGTGAACTAGATTCATGCCCGTCCTGGTTGGTGAAAGCCAGCTGGGAGACGTTAGGGCCATTGCTGGCTGGGGTTGTCAGTGCTCCCTTAAGATGATGATTGTCCGGTCTCTGCTCAAAGAAACCATCCTTGGACACTGACTTCCCTGCCTGCTTTTGGTCTGTCTCTAACCTTCCCCTTTTAAGGAAGATTATTGAGCGGATGGTGGTGCATTGGCTCCAGGTCCATCTGAATGCTATCAGATTCCTGGACCCCTTTCAGTCTGGCTTTCACTCTGGACATAGCACCGAGATTGCACTTGTGGCCTTGGTCAATGATCTATGCCTGGAAATCAAGAGAGGGAACTCCACCCTGTTGATCCTATTAGATCTATCAGCAGCTTTTGACACTGTTGATCATGAGGTGTTGTTGACATGACTATGGGACCCGGTAGGGGTGCACGGAACCGCTCTTCAGTGGTTTCACTCTTTCCTGTCAGGGAGGTCTCAGCAGGTAGTGATGGGTGATTGCTCATCATCGCCTCTTGATCTCCACTGTGGGGTCCTGTAGGGTTCTATCTTGTCCCCCTCTTGTTAAACCTGTATATGAAGCCACTGGGTGAGATCATTTGAGGGTTTGGAGTGATGTCATCAATATGCTGATGACACCCAGCTCTACCTCTCTTTTTCACCCAACCCAGGTCCTGCAGGCTCAATGCTTACCCATTTTCTGGCTGCTGGAGGGGACTGGATGAGGGTAGGTCGACTGAGGTTGAATCCTGACAAGACTGGGGTGATGATGGTTGGCCAGCCTTGTGACGTGGGGGGGATTGGAACCCTGGTTATTGATTGGATCCAGTCACCCCTGATCACTCAGGTTCATAGGCTTGAGGTGCTCCTGGATCCATCGCTGCACCTGGAATCTGAGGTGACAGTGGTAGCCAGGAGTGCTTTTCACCAAATCCATCTGGTGAGAAGGCTGCAGCCTTTTTTTTCTGATTTGGATCTGGTAACCATCATCCATGCCTTCTTTACCTCGAGGCTAGACCACTGTAATGTGCTCTATTTGGAGCTGTCCTTGATGATTATTCAGAATATGCAGCTGGTGCAGAATGCAGTTACCCAGCTCCTTATGGGGATGACATTACACCGGAGCTCCAGAATTTGCACTGGTTGCCTATTGTCTTCCAGGTACAATCAAGGGTGCTGCTTTTGACCTTTAAAGCCCTAAATGGCTTGGTACCCACTTATCTGGCAGATCTCTTGGCGTACCATGTCCCATCTCAGCCTTTGTGGTCAACTGGGTACACCCATCTGGAGATACCCTTTTTTAACCTGGTCTCCGCAGCAAGGAGGGCATTCTTGGCCGCCACTCTACAGCTGTGGAACTCCCTCCCCCAGGAGGTTATTCTATGTCCAGGCCTGAGTGCCTTTAGGAGGCAGTGCAAAATTGTCTTATTCACGAGGGTGTTTGACAGTGGCAGTTAGGGGAGGGGTGTGTGAAGGGATGGGGTAAGCTAGGAGGTTGAGAAGTTGGGGTGAAGAGGGGTTGGGAGCGTGGTGTAGGGTTGTGGGGTATTTTTATATTTTTTGTTGTTTTCTATTTATATTATATTTTGATATTGTAAGTCACTCTGAGCCACCATTGGTGGGAAGGGCAAGGTAAAAATTAAAATATTAAATCTAAATAAATAATATATAGCAGGGTGCAGGGTGCCCCCACCTTACTGTAGCTGCTGGGAACTGCTGTCTTTGTCCCATAGGGGGCTACAGGAGGAGTATATGTGGTACCTCAGCAGGAACAGCAGGGGCATCCTCCTCCTCACTCGCCAGATCCTACACCAAGAGTTATAAGCAGGAACTAGACAGCATGCTGCTGCTGCTACTGCCGCCACCGGACTGGGTGTTCTGGGGAATATGAGAGGATGCCCTACTGCTATGAGCTGAAGAGGGGGTGAATAATGGGTTGCTTTGGGTGCTGCTAATGAGGGAGGGGATCAGCCTGAACAACTCCTCCCCCAAATCCTCCCCAACTATAGTTGCCCCCTGGAGAGTGACTCCAGGGGGGAGCAAGCCCGCTCTGCCCAACAGGACAGGTGGGTACTCCAGCATCACACATAGCACCCATATCGCTGCTGCCCACATCTGCCCCAAGATGCTCTGTGATCGGGAGGGTGTGAGGTAAAAGAATAGCAAAATAAATAAATAAATAAATCTGCCCCCACATCAGTGCTGCCAGTGTCACTGACTGCCTCAAGAAGACTGGGGTGCTGGTGGAGGACTGGGGGTCCCTGCATTGGCAATCACCACCTTCCATCAAGACCAACATCTCAGCCGCTTATCTCCCCTCCCCCCCAAGCAGCATTACTGCTGCAGGGAAGGAAAGACTGGGAATTTAATCTTGGAGGGTGGGTTGGCAGTGGCAGGAGTGCCAACCCCTCCACATCTATGCCCTCTTCCAGTGCCTGAGGAGCCACCTGCCCCTGCCTTGGCTGTCCAACATCCAGAGCTCTCTCTCCTTCCCTTCCTCATGGCATATATGTATAGCTTATTATTATTATTTATCTAATCTATATTAAAAATATCTCTGTCTATCCTAATATCTATATCTGTTCTATCTATCTATTTCTATATTTTATCTATCTTATCTTCTATATCCTTATCTATCATTCTAACTAGCTAACACTATATGTATAATATGTACACTGAGGAGACAGAATATCCTGAAAACTACAGACCAGTAAACTTGATATCTGTGCCGGGCAAAATGGTGGAAACTATCATTAAGATTAGAATCGCTGGGCATGTTGATAAACATGGCTTAGTGGGGAAGAGGCAACATGGATTTAGCAAAGGTAGGTCATGCCTCACTAATCTGTTGGAATTCTTCAAGGTTGTAAATAAGCATGTGGACAAGGGAGACCGAGTAGATATAGTGTACCTGGATTTCCAGAAAGCATTTGATAAGGTCCCACATAAAAGACACTTGAGAAAATTAAGAAGTCATTGGATAGGAGGTAATGTCTTACTATGGATCAGTAACTGGTTAAAGGCTGGGAAGCAAAGAGTAGGACTAAATGGTCAGTTTTCACAATGGAGAGATGTAAAAAGCGGTGTGCCCCAGGAATCTGTATTGGGGCCAGTGCTGTTTAACACACTGTTTAATGTAATGACTTACCCTCATTCCAGTTCATTAATGAGGTGTTAGAATTGAGGTGATTAAATCTGCAGATGACACCAAGTTATTCAAGGTAGTTACACAAGCAGACTGTAATGAATGTTACACATGAGTCAAAAAAGGACACACACACACCCTCACTTGGAAGGGGCACATAGAAAGAAGCGGTGGGACCCCATGTGGAAGGAGAGAAAAAATAGGCCAAGCTGGCCTCATAGAAATTCCCTTCAGAAGACTAGCCTCATGCAAAACACCCAGCCTAAGAAAGAAACAGGAGGAACCAATACCTAAAAGATATGAAACAACTGAAATACCAGGCACAAATACCTTTTGTGTAACTTCCAGAGATAGGATCCTCCTACCTAGCACAGTACCCCAGTTAATAGTCTGCCCTTGACCCTTTCAGTGAAAGACCCCTGAAGATAAGGGGATACCAATGCACCTGATTCTCCTGCCCCTTCATCCAACCTGATGTTTGCATCCCTTCAGAATTGTGATGATCCAAAAACACCGTTTCCCTATCTTAGAAGATCACATCCAACCCTCATTGTCTAGTCCTAGGCACCCACCCAGGAAATTTCTTTCTAGTATCCAAATACCCATAGTGAGTTTCTATGCAGCTTTGTCCCCTGGTCCCTACAATTGACTTGAGCTTCCCACTATAGAGTTGAGTTGCTTTTGGACATGGATACGTGCAGGTCTCCTGTGCAAATCTGCTCCAAGGGTCTCCCAGGCCTAGGTCTGTCCCACTCCCTTATCATTGTAGGATCACTGGGGCTCACCCATACCCTTTGCAACAGGCAAGGAGAGGTAACCCATTTTCCCACCTTCCTTCTTCCCTCTCTCTCATGCACGCTCTCTGCTTCAAACTCAGGCTTAGAACTTCACCCCCCTTACTCCCTTGAAGACTTCTTTGCCAATCTCCCTCACTCCCCCTTGTCTCTGCCCTTGGGCAACATAGCTTACTTTCTGTTCTCCATGACTTGGAGCTCCTCTCCACACTGCTTAGTTTAACCCTGTAATCACCAGTCCAGACTAGGCAGCACTGTTTGTATGGGTTTCACCACATTGTGTTAAGCTCTGATGAATAAACATCCCCTCTTTCTTTAGAATATTCTTTGTTTCTGGCATGTCTCTTTGGGGAGAAGAGGGTATACCAACCAGTTGTAGCACACCACAACCTCAGATGGAATCCCTAGCATGTGAGGACCCTAGATGACTGAAAAGGTTAATTCCCTAAATTTTGAGTTTGTGTCTGGGCACTGGAACATTCCCACTTCAGGACCCCCGTGTTCATGCGTGGATAAAGAGTCACATGGTAACAAGAACTGCAACAGGATCTTACAAAACTGGGTGCCTGGGCATCTAAATGGCAGATGAGATTTAATGTGAACAAGTGCAAATTGATGCACTGTAGTGAAAGATTGCGGAAGACCATTCTACACCAGTGGGAGCCAGTGAGTGGGCACTTATAGTTTTATTCGGCCTGCGTATGCTGTAGAATCAATCTTGTCTAACATGTGTGTCACAAGGAGATCCTGAACTATAGGTCTAACAAATATGTAAAAGTAAAGGTTAAACATGTATGTAATGTAAAAGTTGAGAACTGGAAACTCACTTTATGCAATGAATGTGTTCTATGTATGCCTCTTTGGTAACTTTTCTGTATCCCATGGTAACTGTTGTGCAGAATGTCAAGGCCAGTTAGAACTGAAATGTTATGGGAAGCCCTTATCAGCAGTGAGTTTGATAGTGAAAGAAGGTTTGTGATGTATCCTGTGTAAAAAAGCATATATTTTTGACCATCTGTGTTTCAATATGTTGAACATTAGACTAGGCCTTTGAATGGTTAATTTCTAATTAACTGTCTCCTGTACAACCTTTGTTACTAAACTCTTAACCATATACTGGGAGAAAAGATAAAATTAAGTCTGTCTCTCTCAAGAAATCAACATTTCTGTTGACCAGTCTCAAGGATGTGACTTCCTGGCAGGTCAGGAAAAAGACCTTGTTTGTTTGGAGTTTACTCATTGTTAATCCTATCTTAGATGATAGCAACCTGTTTAATCTGTATCAACAGGCTTCTTACTATGTACTCTGAGAAAACTCTCAAGGTTATCAGCTGTTTTGATGTGATGTCATCCAAACTGATTCTAAGCTTTTTCACTCCATAAGAAGGGAGAGGAAAGATGGATTTTTCAGAGAAAGCTCTAACTTCCTTGGAGTTTTCTTCTCACCTTCCATCTGGCAGAATGGGGCAAAGGACTGGGTGAATATAAATGTATATTCTTTAATTCATTGAGCCAACTAAGAGCAATAATACTTAAAGCATATGTTATATCTTATAGATGTTAAGATCTTTGAGCTTGTAATAAGAACTGTTCTTTGAACGAAATGTCTTTCTAAGTCATGTATTTTTAATGGACACTGTTTCTCCTTTGTGCCATGTTTTTATTTTGAACTTAAGTAAACTATGCTTTATATATTTTGTGGGGGAATTTTTATAAGGGACCCTATGGAATTGATCTACTCATAGCCAAAGGAAGGTAGCACAAAATGGAAGACAGATGTATTCTGGGTAATACTCATTCTTAACAGAAGTGAGTTTTTTAGTTTGTTAGATAGAAATAATCATGAGGCTAGTTTGGGTTCTGTTTCACACAGCAAGACCTGGGAAACAACTCCATGCATGATAAACATTGTACAGAGGAAGGCTGCTCTGTTCTTCCTTACAGCAGATAGCAAACAACGGCCTTGCATATGTGCTAGTTAATTGGCTTTGTTTAGGCATCTTACTTTATAAACAGTCTAGCTTATATTGTTCAAAAATAGGTTGCTGAGTATGTAAACAATTGCTGTAACCTTTTACCTTTGTATGACATTGCTTTGAGTGACATGCATGTATCTTTGAATGTATGATAAACCTATAAAACATCTTGTATTGGGGGGAGGAGTCAGACCAGTCTGTTTCCTTGCATGGATTCAGTTCTGTTCTCTCTCTCTCTGCGCTTTGAGATCAATAAAGAACTTCTGACAGATTTTACCAACAGTGTAAGTATACATTTTTCCTCGACAGTTTGGTGCGTTGGCTGGGAAGGCTCTTAGCCCAGCTGGTTACAGTGGGGGCTGTGGACCATCTCTCTCCTACCTTCAGGTGCCAGATAAGGTTAGGGGCCTTCTGAAATTCCTATGGAGGTGTGGGTGAGGTGCTGCCCGTAGGCTCTGGAAAAAAGTCCATTTGGGCAGACGCCTTCTGAATCTGAGTGGGCAGATCTGTCAGACATTCTTAGTAGTGTAGATAATTATTAGTTTAGGTAGAAAAGACTAGTCAGTGAAGAAGTTTAGTGGATCCATAGAATCCTGCCAAGGGGGGGGGGATTCTAAATACATATGTAAAATCCATGGGGATTGGGAATCCTGCCAGAAGAGGGGGTTTCTAAATGCATATGTTCAATCCTGCTGAGTGGGGATTGGAAATCCTGCCAAGTGAGAATTTCAAATGCGTAAGATTTAATGTGTTGTGAATGCGTTTCCCTGTATGTGACCACTGACGGACTTTGGGACTAAGCTGAGTGTTGCATAGCAAGGCTGCCTTGAATTAGGATAACTGCCCTGAATGGGGCTAATTGGTATTGCCTACCTGATGGGGTGGGTAATTTTGCAGATGTGCACCTCTGTGGAATCCTGTGACTCAGCAGTGTGAAAGGATTATTTCCCTTTCCAAGTTTTAGAAGTTTCTAACTGAGTCTGACTGAAAGTTTGTACATCAGATTGATGTTTGTGGGAGTGAATCAGCGAGAGTTTGTGTGAAGAAAAGAATGTTAATGAGCTCAGATTTCAGTGGAGTTTGCTGTTAGACTGCCCTCTCTGTAAGTGATGCGTAAAAATCTGTCCTGGTGTGAAAACTCTGTGTGTGAGATTATGGGGGCCGGAGGGTCTAAGCAGCTCTCCGCCATGCCAAAAGGAAGCCCAGCTTGGTATATGTATATACATTATGGAAAAAATGTTTGTAAATTTTTAGATGTGTGGAACAAGTATACCCGAGATCAGCCTGAACTGCAGTTTTGTCTAATTGGCTCTGTTGATATTGATAAAATTGTTCATCTCCGCAGAGTCCTAAGGTTAAAAGGCTGTAAAGTGCATTGGACTCAATGGGTTGCGTGTTGAGATTGTCATATTGAAGCTTCCAAATGTAAGCACAAATTTGAAGTTTGGTCTCTTTTAGACTCTCGGGACAAATTTAAAACCCAAATGACCAGTTAATAAGTAATCCCAAACCTGATCAGGTCTGCATACCTGGTGCTCCAGCAGTTTCTTTGTATCACCCAGACAAATTGCCTGAGGGCACTGATGAGGAAACTGAGTCTGAGGACTTGGTAGATTTTTGCAGCCCTGCATTTCTACCACCTTATCATCCAAACAATGCTGGGGTGCCCCAACTGTGGCAGCTGCCATCTCTATCAGATTTTATGCAGACAGCTGCTCTTCCCAATAGTATTGGAAGTGCAGGTTCACTTTTTCCTGCTCATGAAGGATTTTCAGTGGTGTCAGCTCCCTTGCAAGCACAGGCTGGTGCATCCCTGAGTTCTAACACCATTAGTTTCACTATTGGGCTCAGCTGCTTTTAGTCCTGTTTTAGGCCGCACTAGTTTAATTGGGTTTCATCATGTGGATAGCTTTGTTTAAGATTCCACAGGTGTGCAGAGCAATTAAATAAGAAATTTTAAAGACTTTCAGTAACTTGATTTTAAAGAAAGGCATGCTGCTGCCTTAGCCTGATTAGAACATTGTGGGAAAGGGAAACAGGGAAGTGAATTATGCTATGGGTCTTACATTTTCTGGCCTTTACCAATATTGTGGCCAACTGGAATGTTGGGAAGCTGATGTCCAGTCCAATGTGACCCATTGGACCGAGCATTTTACTCTTCCACCTCTTTCTCTTTCCCAGTTTACCAGCTCCTGTCCAGACACCATTAGATATTTTTTTCTGCTTTATATTGGTGCAGCCTGAATATTGGTGCAGCTGCTTTATATTGGTGCAGCTGTAATTCTTTTCAATTTCTAGGAAGCAAATTTGGTCCTTTTTTATATAATTGTGTGTTGTAGTTTGTTAAGAGTTCAAAGCAAGGCATTGCCTGCTGTTTCATCGTTTTCATGATTTCAGCATGATGAGTGAATGAAGCAGATCAAAACTGCAAATCATATGGAAATTAAGTTAATATCTTAATGGCTTTGCCTAAAAGTTTTCAGTGCAAAGAAGAATATTGGTCCAGGTATTGGGTACACCTATTTTTGTCCTGAAACACTTGGAGGTGCCTGTTTATTGTTTTTCTCAGGCAAAGATTTGTTGATTTTGTTGTTTGCTCCATTCTCCTGACTTTTGTACTTCTCAGTACTCCTATAGGTTAATGTGGATTTAAGTGTGTTTTGTGTTTATGCCATGGTTGTTGTCTAGTTAAAGCTGTGTTGTATGTTTGAGTGCTTGCTCAGGTAAAAGAAAGGTGATGTTAAACAAACCAGGAGCAAAATTCAAATCCTGGCCAAGGTGCTTATATCCTCCTGTTCCTTCAGCGCACAGTTGGAACAGAATGATGTAATGCTACCACAAATTGCCTTCTGTGTGTTTGTTGGTGTTTGTGTTTTGTTTGTGTACCATGTATGCTGCTATACAGAAGGTTTGTCTGTGTCAAAAGTTAAGGGCACATGATTCGAAGGAAGGAGAGCTTGCCTTGCTTTTGCAAAGTTAAAAGTTACAGTCAGCTGTTGCAATTTAAAGTGTGTGTAGCTCTGACAAACATGTGCATTAAAAAGAAAATGCACCTCTCATATCAATTAGAGTCCAGGCCCAATAAACATGCCCTAGGCAGAGCCTGGACAAATTTAAATTAGTTGTTTCCAATTCTGAACATTTTAAAAGGGTTGAACAGTAAAACCTGAGCACATTTTAAGTACTGATGGTAAAATATTGATGGTTCTCATTGACAGATTTACAACTAAAATTAGAAGAACATCAATTGATCAAGAAAGTCAAAAGCTATTGTTGCCTATTTTAAAAGTGGTCACCTGGAATTTCACCATGGATGAGGACATAATATCAAAGTGTGGCAGGAATAGATGCATAGGCCCCTTTTTGGGCCCGTCTGCAGCCTTTATGGATTTACAATCTATACACCTATATGTCCTGTCCAGAGGTGGCACTTGTACAGAACAGTGGAAAATTAGTGGTGATTCCACAATTATATCTCCAAGCCAATAATTAAGTGGGTATTGGTGTTCCAGTAGGTTTAGAAGGAAAGAAATTATTTAGACCAAGAGATTGGTGGATCTATCAGTGGTTGTATCCAGGGTTGCCTAGACCGATAGAGACATTTTATATAGAGGCCCACACAGTCTCTTGGGAGGAGGATCAGAGACAAAGATCAGATGGCCCTTGGACACATGTTTTCATTTATAATTATTGGTTCCTGTGTCATGGTGTGGTCCCTGAATGTGTACTTCTGGCCCAGGAAATAAAAACTAACATAATATGGGTCCTTAGAAGAGAAGGGAATGTTGACGCTGGTAACTACATATTGGAGCAATTGGCAGGTACTGACAAAGCAATGACTCAAACATATGCAAGAATAAGTAATCCAGGTCCAAATGTATGGACACTGCAAAATTTGGCTGCAAGAGCTATGCTGACAAATTACATTAGGCTACCCACGTGGCTAAACCACCACCCCATATGTTTGGTACTGCAAAATATCATGACACATGGTGCAATCAAAATTGGTTATGATGGGATCAAATGCTCAGACTGCCAACAAAGGAAGTCCAATGGTCCTTATAAACAACCCTCCTATGTAGAATAAAGTGCCCTATGCAGGAAAAAGCCAAAGAGAAACTGATCACCCTGCCCTGAAAGCAAAGTTAATTAAGTATTCTTCAAAGAAAGTTTCCAATGATTTAAGTGGAGAAAGCATGTAAATAAGATGGCTGTGGAATGTTCTGCCCCATGTAGGGACAAAGCGAGAAAATAAGTTTGTGTGTTGGAGCAACAGAAAGATTTAGCAAAGTAGAAAAGTAAAGTTTTGGTTTGATATTGTTTGCATTGGAAATGTAAGTGTTTTAGTCAATTAGGTTAAATTTAGTTTAATAAGTGTTAGAGAAAATTGTTGTTGCAATAGGAGCACTATCACAACTTTGCAGCTGTGACGAATTAAGAGTTCACAGACGGAGAGAATTAGATAAATAGCCCAAACGGCTTGCTTTAAAACTAAAAGTTTTTTTGTTCTAGCTTTTAATTTTTTAATGAAAAGTTAATTGGAATGTTGGGGTAACATTGTGTCAAGTATGCAGTTTCCTTTTAAATTTTTTGACAGCGTGGTAAAATGTTTTAGAGAAAAAAAACAACCTGGAATGCATAAGCGGCCACCAGCTATGAGACCAAAACAAAACTGAGAGTATTACTTGTAACAGTTTAATAATTTGGTGTTCACATGAAGAGTTAAAGAAAGAAGGGAAGCAGTACTATAGAATCCCATTACATCCCTAGTGCCCACGATGGAACCCCTCCCCCCCTCACAACCACGTCTTCTTGGATAGCTAGGGAGGATATCTGGAGGGGGAGGAGAGGGAGAAAAGCAGCTGCCTTACAGCCAGCAAGAAACACTGTTTGCTTTTATTAAAAGCAGCAGCCAAGGCCTTGTTCCAGCTTAACATGTTTTTAAACAAGAATTCATAGGCCACTGCAAATAAATTAACCCCTTAGTTTCCAAACATTATAATAGCTGGTTACTGCTTGCAATTACCAGGAGAAGTCCTGTGGCAATTTCAGGTTTGGGGCTCATGGCAAACTATTGCCCAGCTGCTATTTTGCTCGCATGCCTCATGCTGTGACCCACTTGAGCAAAAAGGCAGGTATAATGAAAAATAATTGTAGCAGCAGTAAGATTTAAAATTATCCGTGTGAGTTATTTGCAGTTTTGGTTTTTTAGGCCCTTCAGCTTGTTTGAGTTGATCCCTAATGCCTGAATGCCACAAATTATATGAACTGAGTTCAGGCCTCATGCCTTGCATTTTGTGGCCTGGCAGTATTTTCCCATTGCATTTTGTGGCCTGGCAGTATTTTCCCATTTGTTTAGGTTTGCATTTCAAATAAAATGTATATAGTTACTTAAGTGTGTTTAGTTAACTGTGCATTAGTTCTTCTGTGTCAGTGTCCTAGATGTAAAAAAATCATACTCATGTGCAAAAGTTTCTTTTCATTCAGAATAAAGACTTTCTGAAAGAATTTTATCCCATGGCTTGGGATTCCTTTGCCTGGTAGCAATGGTGGGCGTGCCCATTTTTCAGGCCTGAGGTGGCTGGCAAGGCCCTGAGGGTCCAGCAGTACCTTTGCTGCTCAGAACACTTTTAGTTTGCAAGGAGCAGTAAGAAAAATAAAATGCCCATTTGACAAATATGTCATAAAAGCAAGCCTCAATTGGTTAAGGACTTTAATTTTAGCTCTTTTGCATATGAAATCAACCTGCATCAAAAAACTGACAAATCCTGATGGAAAGACCCATAAAACTATACCACCACAACTGAAATGGTTATTAATTTGACTGATATAACTGTGCTATCCTAATACCAAGCACTAATGAAGTGTGTCAAGACTTTTGTTCATAGATCCAAGAAGCCCTTTCCCAGAAACCTCATGAGGCCTGCCACAACCTGCAGCCTGGTGATGAGGTCCCCATTGAAAGCCACCAAAGAAATAACAGCGTTGAAGCTGCATTGGTGAGTCCTTTTTCAAGTACTTTTGCCACCAAACACTGACACTGAATTCCAGGCACTTTCATCCTGGATTCACACCTCCCATTGCAAAAGGACCTCTGCACCTGTAGAAATAAGCTCAGAGGGGCAGGGTAATGTGATAGTAACCTCTTCCCTGCCACCTACACTAGAAGAGGATTTGCCACTACAAAGAGAAGAGGATTTGCAACTACAAATCAAGAGAGCAGATGTGTCACCATTTCCACTTTAGAAGTAGAGGAAAAGACTGTTAGGTGACTTTCCTACAGAATCAGCTCTTTGTTTTCTTAAAGGTCTGCATCATCACTGCCATCACTGTTGCTTGGCTTGCCCAAGAAGATAAAAGAACTTGCACACTGACACACTAATGCACAGACACATACACATTAATAATAAATGCCTAGTGCACAATGTTAACATGTTTTTGTTATAATTGTTGTAATTTTTTTTATGTTTAAATGTTAAGTTTGGATCCATTTAACCTTGTATCTTTAAAAGATACTTTTGTTTCTGTAGTGTTAAATGCCTCTCAAATAATGCAGGAGGAGATCACTCCATTTCCAGACAAGGAATTAACATGGGCTAACATAGGTCACAATAATATTGAATACATTCACCTAGCCAAGGAACTGTAGGGAGAGTATTGTTTTCAGTCTAATAGGTCTAATAGGTCCAAGAAAATATGCACAAAAGGAAGGGGTCAAGGTAGGGTACCGCATTTGTAACTAAACATTCACCATAAATTCCACTGAATATATGGCTTTAAATGGAAGCTCCTTCAATGAATTCTAGCTATTATGGACTTCACATTATGCAGTCCTCCTTGTCCTATATGACTGAACACATTGCCCTGATTGAACACTATTTCATATGTAAAAACAAGGTCTATAAAAAAATTGCCCCTGATGGGAGGGATCTTGTTTTGTTGAGGCTGTTGTCCCTGCCATTCGACACCTGTCTTCCCTCCCTCAAGGTAAACTGAATAATCAAAGGGAGATCACTGAGGGCATAGATATTGAGGTATCACAATACCTGTCATTGGAGTTGCCTTCTCTATGCGAGAAATACAGTGCATGTCTGGAGTATTAAAAAAGTTATTAATGCCACATCCCTAGGCTTTAAGGACATGGTCAATGAAAGGGGTAATATCAGGCAGATGGTTTTGCCAAACCACATAGCCCTAGACTTCATCTTAGCCAGCAAAGGGGGTGCATGTGCTTTAATTAGAAAAGAATGCTGTGATTATATCCCAGACAACTCTAGCTCTATTCTAAATCAAACTGCTCAAATTAAACAAGCAGAGTTTCAGTTGCCTCAAACAGATTAATGGACCCTTCGGGCCTGGTTTGGAGACTTAGGCTCCAAAATTTTTAATATTGTTTTGCTTGCCTTTTGTTGTTTTGTTTGGCTTATTTTTATGCATTTAAGTAATTTTAATGCCTATTAGATGCTGCTTAAATAGCACTGCGAAACAACTATTAACAGGCTTGAACCAAAGGCAAAGTACCCAGGTTTATAACATGTATGCAGATCTCCAAGTTAAGCAAGCAGAGATTAAGGGCTTAATGTCCATAAAGGTTTAAAAATTAGATTGTTGTGCCTTCAACGGCATAAAAGGAAAGGATTGTGTGGGAATTTTTATAAGGGACCCTATGGAATTGAACTACTCATAGCCAAAGGAAGGTAGCACAAAATGGAAGACAGATGAATTCTGGGTAATACTCATTCTTAACAGAAGTGAGTTTTTTAGCTTGTTAGATAGAAATAATCATGAGGCTAGTTTGGGTTCTGTTTCACACAGCAAGACCTGGGAAACAACTCCATGCATGATAAACTTTGGACAGAGGAAGGCCGCTCTGTTCTTCCTTACAGCAGATAGCAAACAATGGCCTTGCAGAAGTGCTAGTTAATTGACTTTGTTTAGGCATCTTACTTTATAAACAGTCTAGCTTATATTGTTTTGCGAATAGGTTGCTGAGTATGTAAACAATTGCTGTAACCTTTTACCTTTGTATGACATTGCTTTGAGTGACATGCATGTATCTTTGAATGTATGATAAACCTATAAAACATCTTGTATTGGGGGGAGGAGTCAGACCAGTCTGTTTCCTTGCATGGATTCAGTGCTGCTCTCTCTCTCTGCGCTTTGAGATCAATAAAGAACTTCTGACAGATTTTACCAACAGTGTAAGTATACATTTTTCCTCGACAGTTTATAATATTCCTTGTTTCATGGCCTGATTTATAAATAATATTGCCTTTACAATACTCTGCTTAGTTGGCTGGCTTATTAGCATAGTTTAAACTGAGTTTCCACATATTGTAAAAGAGCGCCCTATATCTAGACCAGATCATGTCAGGCCTGGACCACTAAGCACATTTTCCCTTTGAGGAAACTGAGGCACACGTGACAGGTTCCTTAATTAAGAGCTGAGAATGACTCAGGCTAAGGAAAGCTACAGCTACGCTAGCTAGAATTGGTAACACATGTGCAGGATTTGTAGAGTGAGTGTGTAACATCAGAATATTATAAGACACAGCAGCCGGGGTCCCATCAGGGGCGGTGCACCCTCTAGGGAATCAGGAGCAATGCCCCTCCTGGCTCCAGCCTCCTCCCCCCCCGGGCCCTGGTGCTTCAGTGCTGCTTCTGTTTTTAAAAATTAATAAATCATGTGCACGCACACTACCAGAGTGATAATGTTTAGGGCCATCTCAAAGAATCTTGTTTTAGAGGTAGCAACCTTCTGAAGGTTGCTACCTCTAAAACAAGGTTCTTTGAGTTGGCTCGCAACATTCTCACTCTGGTTGTGTGCACGCCGCATGGTGAGACTCACACACACACCCCAGGCTTCCTTAGGACACGTGACCTAAGGAAGCCTTCAGGGTCAAAACAGTAAGTTCTACCCTTTATGTGGAATGGGTGGCTAGAAGCACCATCCATTCCGCATAAAGGGACCCTGAAATGAAATAGTGCCACAGGGGGGTACTGTTTCACTGCAGGGGTAGGGCAGAGCTAAAGTTCATACCTGGGTACCAAACAGATGTGCCTGGGCCAGGATTTCCCTGTTCCCTCTGGCTTCATGGGGGGAGGAGGGGAGCAGAGCCTAAGAGCTGCGCATGGCAGCTCCCAGGCCCGAACTGAACAGCACACCATCAGGAGCAGGAGGATCCTGGCACTGCCTGGAGGAAGAGAGGAGCCAGCGGTGAGTAAAATGTGGGACCTGGGGGTGGGGGGAGTGGGGGCACACAGGGACAATGTGGGGGCACACAGGCAGAAGGAGAAGAGGGGGGCACACAGCGACATGGGGGAGAGGGGAGCGGGGGGGCACACGGGGACATGGTGAGGGCACACGGGGGAAGGGGAGGGGGGGCACAGGGGGACATAGTGAGGGGGGCTGGAGGCACACAGGGACATGGTGGGGGATTTGGAATGTGGTTTTGTTCACTTGATGATGTGGGGTGTTAAATTCTAATTCCCCCCCCCATGCACACGCAGCAGGGGGTGAAGGGAAATTAGTATTTAATGCCCTGTGATTCAACTGAGGTTTTGAAATCCTGAGATGTAACTGTTAGTCTGGTGATTTTAGGTGTTTTGGAAATGCTGGAAACGTGATGCTTGTGATAAAACTGAGGTTTTGAAATCTTGACATGTAACTGTTAGTCTGATGATTTTAGGTGTTTTTGAAATTCTGGAAATGTGATGTTTGTGATAAAATTGAAGTTTTGAAATCCTGAGATTTAACTTAGTCAGGTGATTCATGGGCCTTAAAATTCCCCCCCAACATACACACACACACAGCAGAGGGCAAGAAGATTGGGGTCCCTCCCTCCAACACACATGCAGCAAGTCCCTTTTTTCTGAAGCAGTATTCTTGCCTTCTTCTGCGTGTGTGTGTGTGTGTTGGGGAGGAATTTTAAGGTCCCATGAATCACAATTTATTAAAAAAAAAAAAAA
>QEPC01009717.1:1354726-1380123 GCA_003113815.1 Sphenodon punctatus
GGGGGGAGTGGGGGCACACAGGGACAATGTGGGGGCACACAGGCAGAAGGAGAAGAGGGGGGCACACAGCGACATGGGGGAGAGGGGAGCGGGGGGGCACACGGGGACATGGTGAGGGCACACGGGGGAAGGGGAGGGGGGGCACAGGGGGACATAGTGAGGGGGGCTGGAGGCACACAGGGACATGGTGGGGGATTTGGAATGTGGTTTTGTTCACTTGATGATGTGGGGTGTTAAATTCTAATTCCCCCCCCCATGCACACGCAGCAGGGGGTGAAGGGAAATTAGTATTTAATGCCCTGTGATTCAACTGAGGTTTTGAAATCCTGAGATGTAACTGTTAGTCTGGTGATTTTAGGTGTTTTGGAAATGCTGGAAACGTGATGCTTGTGATAAAACTGAGGTTTTGAAATCTTGACATGTAACTGTTAGTCTGATGATTTTAGGTGTTTTTGAAATTCTGGAAATGTGATGTTTGTGATAAAATTGAAGTTTTGAAATCCTGAGATTTAACTTAGTCAGGTGATTCATGGGCCTTAAAATTCCCCCCCAACATACACACACACACAGCAGAGGGCAAGAAGATTGGGGTCCCTCCCTCCAACACACATGCAGCAAGTCCCTTTTTTCTGAAGCAGTATTCTTGCCTTCTTCTGCGTGTGTGTGTGTGTGTTGGGGAGGAATTTTAAGGTCCCATGAATCACAATTTATTAAAAAAAAAAAAAACCCACACAGAAACCACATGCAAACTGTGTTTTGTTCCAATCTTTGATCTGGTGTAAAAAGAACAATCTTGCATGGTTGCTAAGAATGCATGTCAATCCTCCTCCTCAGAATTGTTTCTTTTTATTTTATATTTTAAGAAAGTATAAAGGATGCCTTTGGGGGCTTGTGGGAATGGTTTGGTTTATGTGTGGTTTTCTGGTTTTTATATATCTGTGTATGATGATAGGGCCCTGGGAAAAGCTTTGTGTCCTGTGGATCTTTGCCAAAACTGCTTATAAGTGAGGTTTAAGGTTGTCTGCCTGCTTTTAAACCTGGCAGAGGAGGTGAATATAACCTGCCTAACTGAAATTGCTGGATTAAGTAAATAATGTCCATCCAATGTTAACCCTGGGAACTCCTTGAAGCTGGGTTATGTCGCCTACCATTGCTCTGGCTCAGCCCACTGTTGCCCTAGCTCCACCCACCATTGCCCTGGCTCTGTGCTTAGGCTCGCCAGCCTACGGGCAGAGCCAGGCCTTCCTGCCCCTCCAACCTCAAAACCCACCAGCTGCCCCTGGAGAGAGAGAGAGAGAGAGAGAGAGAGAGAGAGTCTTTGTAAGCCAGCCAGAGGACTGATACCTGGCTATCCCTGTGGTGATACTGGATTGTTTGTTTGGCTAGCCAGAAACTGTGGCCTGGCTAGAGAAGAAACTAGGTTGTGCCTTGAATAAAGATCATCTTTATGCTAATTCCCATGAGTGACTGACTTATATGGAGTGGGTCCTGTAATCACTTACCACTGGCAAGCCCACACCTGCTACAAATTGCTACAGTAAAAGAGAGGCTACTTATAAGATAAGGCTACTTATCTTATACAGCTGATCACTAGATGTGGATGTCTAAGGAGACTGTGTTGGTAGATTGGCCAGATGTTGAAAAGCATCATCCCACTTAGATTCTAGATTGGAGCCTCAGAAGAGTTCTACTATAGATACGTATCAAAAAGGAAAAGCTAGTAATTCCATCTGTCTTGCATTAGGAAAAACAGAGCTGGATTGAGGTATGTGCAAACCATGCTACTGCACATGTGTTTGGTGGGAGGGGCAGAGCACAGGAACCCCATAATACATGGAATCCATGAACAAACACGCACTGGCAACATAAGTGTGTGATGTATTAGCATGGTCCACAGGGTTTCAAATACAGGAAGCCCTTGGTCCATGGAGGATCCATGGCAATTCAGAAGGGTGTTCGCACCATCACAGAGCCCCTATTTCCCTGGATCCCTGAGGAAAGGGAATCTAGACCCCAAGTGAGGTCATGCCATGTGCAGATGGGGACCCAACATGTAGCCTATGAATTTGTCATGTCTGCTAACACTTTAAACAAAGTTGATGCATCAGACTTAGTAAATGGGGGAAATTCTCCTGGCTGTCCAGAAGGAAAAGCAATGTCGAAGTATAAATTTCAGGGTAAAGAATTTTCCCTTTCTCACCCTTTCTATCTCCTGCTGTTGTCTGTTGGGCCTCTTTTGATGGGGCATTTTCAGACTTCACCCCAGTGAGCTACCAACATGTCTCCAGTTGCATTATGGCAAGTAACATTGTATATATTTTATTATTATTTATTATAAGCATTTGTATAGCATCAGCTGTGTACCTGGCACTTTACAGAACAATGTGATAGACGCGGTCCCTGCCTATGGCTTACAATCTAATAGACTCAGAGGGAGAAGACAAGGAGAGGGGACATAGGGAGAGACAAGGGATAAAAACATTCAAGCGGATGCGAAGTCTCAGGTGCACGTGCTTGGCTTGGTTGCAGTTAGGCAAGAGTCAATGGGGAAGGGCAGACAGTAAGTATTGAGAGGGAAATTCTAACAGGCATCGGGAAAGGTGGTGAGGAAGAGGTGGGTTTCGAGGAGGAATTTGAAAGTGCAGAGGGAGGGGGCAAGGTGGATGTGGGCAGGGAGGGAGTTCCAGGCACAAGGGAGAAGGGACGAAGGCACTTAGATGAGCAGGGGAGACGAGGAAGAGCAAGGGAGGGGACAGAGGAGGAGCGCAGAGTGAGTGCAGGATTGTGTAAGGAGATAAGGGCTGAGAGGTAAGGGGGAGCCAGGTTGTGAAGGGTTTTGTAAGTAAATACTAGGAGTTTGTGAAGGGTGCGTGCGGGAAGGGGGAGCCAGTGCACATGGTCGAAGCGACGGGCCGAGTGGATGATCCTAGCAGTGGAGTTTTGGATGGAAATAAGGGGGGACAGATGAAAGCGGGGGAGGCCAGAAAGGAGGAGGTTGCAATAGTCAAGGCAAGATATGACCATGGTGTGAACAAGGGTTTTGGCTGAGGAGACAGAGAAAGGGGAGAATCCGTGCAATGTTACGGAGGTCAAAGTGACAGGACTTGTCAACAGTCAATGTAAGGTTTGAAGGAAAGAAAAGGTGAGGGTCAAAGACAAAACCCAAGCTATGGGCTTGGGGAACAGGATGGATGGTGACCCCATCAATAAGGATGCAGAGGGAAGAGGGGGAGGAAATATGTGGAGTTCAGTCTTAGCCATGTTGAGCTTGAGCTGACGTTGAGACATCCAGGTGGAGATATCAGAGAGACAGTCGATGAGGCGAGCTTGGACAGAAGGGGAGAGAGAGGGGGTGGAGAGATAGAGTTGAGTGTCATCAGCATAGAGGTGATATTGGAAGCCATAGGAGGCAATGAGTTTGCCAAGGAACAGGGTGTAGATAGAGAAGAGGAGAGGGCCCAGGAAAGAGCCTTGGGGAACCCCAACCAAGAGGGGGAGGGAGGAGGAGTTGGAATTGGGAAGAGGCACATTAAAGGAGCGGTCAGAGACGTAGGAGGAGAACCAGTCAAGAACAGAGCCGCAGAAGCCTAGAGAGCAAAGAGAGTCCAGTAGGAGTGAGTGGTCAACAGTGTCAAAGGCAGCAGAGAGGTCAAGGAGGACAAGAATGGAGTAGAGGTGCTTAGATTTAGCGACCAGTAGATCATTGGTGATCTTGGCAAGAGCCGTTTCCATAGAGTGAAGGGGGCAGAAGCCAGATTGGAGAGGGTCCAGGGAGGAGTTGGCAGAGGGGAGATCCAGGCAGTGGGAGTAGACAACATGTTCTAGAAGCTTAGAGGCAAAGGGTAGGAGGGAGACCGGCCGATAACTAGAGGGGTCAGAAGGGCCGAGGGTGAACTTTTTGAGGATGGGAGAGACAGTGGCATTCTTGAAGACAGAGGGGAAGGAGCCAGTGGAGAGGGAGAGATTCATGACATGTAGGGGGGGGCTACAGTGGGAGCAATGGAGGTCAGGAGACAGGAGGGGATTGTGTCAAGAGGGCAGGTGCTGGAGGAAGAGAGCAGAGAGGAGTTTTCCTCAAGGGAGGCAGGAGGAAAGAAGGAGAGGAGAGTGGGGGGAGGGAGCGGGGAGGGAGCGGGGAGAGGAGATGGATGGGAAGCAACGTCCTGGTGGATCTTGTCAATCTTTGAGGTGAAGAATGATTCGAGGTCCTGAGCAGAGAGGGAAGAGGGTGGAGGGGGACAGGGGGGCTTGAGAAGGGAGTCAAAGGTGGAGAAGTGGCGGCAAGGGTCACAAGAGTAGGATTCAACCTGGGAGACATAGTAGTGTTGCCTCACCAGGGAGATAGCGGAAGAGAGGGAGGAGAGGGAGAATTTATAGTGGAGGAAGTCAGGGTGGGAGCGGGATTTGCGCCAGAGGCGTTCAGCGGTCCAGGTGCAGGAGCAGAGGTAGAAGATAGTAGGGATGAGCCAAGGATGGGGGATTTGGGGTCGAATGGGGCAGGAGGAGAGGGGGGCAAGAGAGTTGACGGTCGAGGTGAGAGAGGCGTTAAGAGAAGAGATGGCAGCATTCGGGGAGGAGGAGGAGAAGACAGAAGGGGGGAGAGGGAGGAGACGAAGTCTAAAGAGTTGACAGCCTGCAAATTACAGAAGGGGCGTGCAGTTGGGGAAGAAGATGGGGTTGGTGGGAAAGGTTGAAGGAAGTGAGGTGATGGTCAGACATGGGACAAAGGTCAAAGGAGAGGTCAGCAACAGGACAGTCTATTGCAGATTGTATTGGTCCTTGTGGTCTATATTTAGAGTCTATATTTAGAGAGAAAAATTAACTCCTCTCAAACAAAAACACACAAGCCATCCCCATATCCCTCACCTCAAAATGCCTAAGGTATTTTCTTTATCTTTTGCATTTTGCCAAAAAAATCAATGTGCTTCCTGGAGGTAAGTGCATATTTTATCTGTGTTGGATTTTGTAAAACATACCAAAATATATTTGTTAAAATATCATTTCTAATTCGACATGATTCCATTCCATTTTTTATTTATACCCCTCACTCTCCCGCCAGGCGTCTCGAGGCAGCTTGCAACATATCATAACACAAAAATACAGTCCACGAGGACCAATACAATCCGCAATGAACAAACAATCCTTCACAATTAATATCCCCATATAATTTAAGTAATATAAGTAAATTCATTTTATACATAATATATAACACCTGCCATCATTTACCTCCCCACCCCTACCCTGCTGCCACCAGGGAGGGGCCCACCGCTCACCCCAAATCCTTCTGCTCTCACCAGGAGGAGGTGCTCCCCCTCCTGGTGAGATGATGTAATGCATGCAATCATAATACTGTCTACTGGCTTTTTTCCTTCTCTTCAGCAAGCTTCCACTTTTGAATCAAACTGATTGATGCACTCCATTTCCCAGTAGCCAGTTCATTTAAAATATATTGACAAGGCACCAGCTGCAAAAATAGTGGCATTAAGTTTTTCCTTCCTTGATAATACATTGGTAAAACAGATTGCTATTGTTTTGGATTTGATTGTTCACAGCTGGTGCATTCATCAGCCAACCATAAATATTAACATCAGCCCAGCCACAAAATTCAAATCTGGGTCTGAATATCTCAAATCTAGCTCATTAATGTTAAGGCCTGAGATTAGCTATCACAAGGGTAAGGACTAAAAGACGTGGGGTTTGGCTTTGCATCTATTTGTATGAATACGACTCTGTACAGGAAAGTTTAGCAAAAAGGTGATAGAGGGTGTTTTCAAAGGGGCCCGGGAACCCACACAGCAGCCACCTGCAGGGACAGTGCGGGGAGTCCTTCAAACAGGCAGACTCGTGGCTGGGTCCCATTGACAGGGGAGCAGCTGCCACCCTTCCCCACACTCCAGTTCTGCCCAGGAAGCCCAGCACACAGGTAGAACCTCAGGACTCCTTACTCAGTTCCTGCAAGAGTGAGACTGGGCCCCTGGCTGTTGGGGCTGTCAGGTGGCAGTAGGGGCCTGAACCTTGCCAGCATCATGGCCTTGTCCATGGTGCTGGTGGACCTGCATGTGGGCAGGGCTTCTGGGGGGCTTTTCACATAGGAGGTGCCCTGTGAAGACCATTGCCCTGTGTTGGGCCAGGTTAACCTACATGGCATGCTTTGCATTTCTGGGGATGATGCCATGCAGAGCTGTCCAGGGCAAACCTCTGGGAGCCACTGTTCAGACAGGGAGATGCTTCCAGCACAGGGGGCAATATGTGTCTCCAGCAGGTGATTCCAGGACAAAAGGGGGGGAGGCAAAGTGGGGCTCCATCCCATGTGATTACAGCCAGAAATGGGCTTTTATTTATAAATCTTGGTGCTACTAGATAAATATTTTTTCCACCTGTCTGAGCTTTCTCCCTGAAAGAATCCTATCACTCAATCTGACTTCCACTCCCACATACAAACCACACTGCAGTAGCTATCAGAATTTAAAACACTCAAACATTTTATTCAATATTCTATAAAAATCAGACTCTGCATTTGAGCCATTTTTCATGGCGTTTATTATTGGCATTTCTTCTTTTCAGCGAATGAGACAAAGTGGTTCGAATGCTATCTTTTATTGAACCAACTGTTGTTGTTGGAAATGAGCAAGCTTTCAGGCCACACAGGGCCCTTCCTCAGGCATAGCCAGTAGAAATATATAAAGAGAAATAAATAAAAAAGCTCTCCCAACACATACATTTACCCTCTCTGTGTGTTTTCCACCACCTATCGTTTTTGTCTCCTACACCAATATAAAATCGTGCAGCTGTTTTTAAATGTCAGGTACATCTCTCTACTCCCACCTTGTTCTATCCACTCCCACTTGCTCCATGCCCCCTCATACATGCCTCCCTACATTTGCTCATCGTATATATTTCTACTGGATACACTACGTGCCAGAGGAAGGGCCCTGTTGTTAGGGGGGACGGGAGAAGAGGGAAGGTGCACCTGACTAAACGGCTACTTGGTCTCTGGGTTCCCCTGCACGCTCGCGAGGGGGCACCACACTGATAGGAAAAGACACCCCTCAGGTTGTAATAGGGCCGCTGGCTTTGGGATAAGCGGCGGCCTATCTCATCATAGGGGGGGAGACAGCAAGGCCCTGAGTGAGCCCCCACTCGAGTGTGCTGGTTGCAAAGGCAACTCCTTAGCCCCCACGAATTCACCCTCTTCACACGTGTCCCGGGAATACACACAGGGAAGGGGGGTGCCCACTGGTGCGGGGAACGGGAGAGGGACCCTGTGGGTACGGGGGGCCTGGGGGAAGGATAGGTCACACGTACTGGCAAGGAAGGGTTTGAGGCTGAGGGTACACGGGCCCCCGAGGGAAGGGACAGTGCCCACCACCCACACCTCCCCCACTCACACACACCCACTTCTGGAAACCCCACTCCCCACTATCTGCAATTACTCACTCGCCACGACCACACCCACGCGCCACACACTCACGCTCCGTCCACACTCCACACGCTCCTTCAATACTCCTGAAACTTCTTCAAGCACAAGGGGCCAATCTGCAGCAACGCTGTTCACCGGCGCCGCTCTGCAGTCCCCGGGCTTCCTTTTATTTGCCTGCTTGGAGCCCCGCCTTTTCCTGGAGGCGTGCTGAGCGGCGCGGCGTTTCTGCTGGCCCCGCCCCTTCGCTCCCCGCCGGCCTCACTTCTGGTAGCTTTTGCGGCGGCGGAGACTGTTCCCGCCGCCGTGCCTGGGCCCGCGGTTCCTGTGCCCCCTGTTTACCCCTGAGCTGCTGTGGTCTGAGGGCTCGCCTCCCCTGCCTCCGCCCTCGAGCCCGGGTAGGCTGCGACCTTACACCTGTGTGGCCTGAAATCTTGTTTATTTCCATCAACAGTTGGTCCAATAAAAGATATCATTCGAACTACTTTGTCTCTGTCATTTAGAACCAACATGGCAACCACACTCTCTCTGGGTTTCCATAAGTAAAAGGGCACTTATTGTTTTGTTTAAAGTGAGAGGGCATTCAGACGTGCGTTTAAATTGCACAGCCGCCGCCGTGGCATCGTGCGATTTAATGCACCGTGCACTTCCAGGTTGGTGTGAATGCACCGACCGCGCACATTTCAGCCTAACGCGAACTGTTGGAGTGCGGTTTTGAAAGCTGCTCCGAGCAGCTTTTAAAACCGCACTCCAACAGTTTGTGTTAGGCTGAATTGGTGCATTCACACCAACCCGGGAGTGCGCTGTGCTTTAAATCGCACGATGCCGCCGCCGCGGCTGTGCAATTTAAACACACGTCTGAATGAGCCCTAAGTCAGAACTCATTTAATCAGAATTTTGACAAAGGGAAAGGTCACTCCTTGGTGCAATGGCTATTTGCCTTCTGATACAAACATAGGAAATCAGGTTGAAGCAATAAAGCAATAGGAACTCCCAATCTTTCTTTTTTTAAAAAAATAAACGTAAAGAGATGACCTTACTCAGGAAAACACATTATCTCAACTGAATGGCATGATGAATCTAAGTGCTGATATCAGCAGTTGGTTAAATGTTGTTCAAAGGTAGATGATGATCAATCAAAATACGTGTACTCTGCTCTTACATTAGTAAGTGTATTCAGGCTCTCAAACACAGCAGTGGCATGAAGCTGATCAAGATGGAAAGAGAAGTAAAAATGAACTCTCTGTTACATTTACATCCTGCAGGATCCTAAACTGCTTCTGCAAACTGTATATATTACATTATATATAATGACCTACCAGGCAGTGAGCCACTGCTGAAATGGAATGGAAAAGTTACTTACCTAGACACAATGACACAACCTAATGAGGTAAGAAAGTGAAGAATGCTACATTCGATACAAATAACAGAAAGATTCATGTTGGGTTGCTATGTTGGAAAGTAACGAATAAGCTGAAAGGGGCATGAGTGACCGATGTTAGACCTCCAAAAATAGAGATTTAACAAAAAAAATTACATGTTAGATGTCTGGAGTTGATTTTTATTTTTCTTGCTTCAAAAGATATTTTTAATTAAAATGATTCCCCTCTTGTTTGGGTTTCATCTACTGTTGTTCTGAGCTGCTCTTTCCTGACTATGCAGTCTGATGGTTCCCAAAGTTTCACCTCTGTGACACCATTTTTAAATTTAAGTGTAATTCCATTAGCCCAGACAACAAAGACATGCAAATTATATCAAATAACAATAGGATGGTCCCAGCCCATAGCTTGGGATATCTGATGTAGAGGCCTGTGGGGTGGGGGAAAAGTTTTGAACATCATCCCTGATGCAGTAAACACAATAGACCCCACTTTGCATATGTAAATCCTGAAGGCTATGCTGGTATGAGGGTTTTGTTTTTAAAAAACAACAAGGAGAGGGGCCACAGCATTGTAAAATATTATGCTAGCTCCTACAGTCCTTGGATCTTGCCTCATGGCCAGACTCGACAGGGCCTAATAGACGGGAGGGCACACGGTAGCCACAATTAGTCTGGTTGGGCAAGCCTTATCCTGAGCTGCATTGCCAACCTTGTCTGGATGACACTTCCCCTAGCAGGCAGCTGCCCTTCCCGAGGCAGAAATGGGTAAACAGCTGGTGGCCACCGCACTGACAAGCAGGTGACTTGCAGGCTACTGTCTCATTTGTTTTCACCCCATGTTTTTTATCCTGCAGATGTAAAACCTGACATGTCCTTGATAGGTGAGACATGTCCTTTATAGTAAAGACAAAATATGTTTTATGAATTACAGCTGTACTTCCTTCCAAAAATACTGAAGCTGTATGTATTTCTTATGACCAGATAAAAGCATAGGAATAATTATAATGGGAAACATTGGGGGCACATCCCCTGCAATTCTTGAAATATGAGTTATTATTTTTTGAAATGGTATTTGGTGGGTGGGTATAAATTGGGGATTGGGATGGTTTGGGAATGGAGTGGTGGTATTTGGTGCATTTGTGGGGGGTTATGGTATGGTTGGGTAGTTTTAACGTGTTTTTTGTTTTGTTTATGTTTTTATTATTTGAAAGTCACCCTGGGAAGGGCAGCATAGAAATTTAAATAAATAAATATGGAGGCAGAGCACAGGTGGGTCAGATTTCCCCCTCAAATTTTAACTCAAAGTCACACCTATGGATAAAAGGGACAATAACAACTTCATGATTGCAAACAAAGAAATAGGAATCCAGCTAAGACAGTGGGTAAAAATATGTGGTGCTGGCCAGTTAGGCCTGGTTCAGCCCAGCTGGGCCAGTGTCACAGCAGGCCATTTGTTTGTGGTTCATCAGATGTGGGCCCAGTTCCTGCCCCGGCCAGGCAGGAGCCAAGCTTGAAATGTGGGCTCGGTACAAGCTGGGCCCACAGTCCTTGCTCGGCTCCTGCCTGGTCAGGACAGACTCGAAGAGTCACTAGGTTGGAAGGGGCCTCATCTAGTCCAGTTTCCTGCTCCACTACAGGACCTGCCACACCCCAACCATCCGTAGAGAGAAATCTCACCAATAGCTACAAGTAGACCCTGGGACCAACCAGAGCACACCGATGCCTGAAATAACAGGGAATAATTCTGGAAAAAGGTTTCTGAGTGGGAAAGACAGGGGGGAATATGTTATTATTATTATTAACAAGCTTTTATATAGCACCAGCAGTGTACCTGGCACTTTACAAAGTAATAAAATAGACACGGTCCCTGCCCCTAGGACTTACAATCTGAGAGACAGGAGCTGGGGGAGAGACATAGGAAGGGGAACAGAGGGAGAGACAAGGGGTCTAACATTCATGAAGATGCGAGGTCTCAAGTGCACGTACTTGGCTTGGTTACGATGAGAATGACAGCAGGCAGGTCCATGTTGCAAGGATAAGGGTAAACCGATCGTAGGTATAGGAATAGTGGCTCAGCAGGATAAAGAGTCAGACAGAGCAGAGCGAAAGAGGTGAGTTTTAAGGAGAGATTTGAAGGTATGAAGGGAGGGGGCAAGGCGGATGTGGACAGGGAGGGAGTTCCAGGCATGGGGGGCAGCAAGTGAGAAGGGACGAAGGCGCTTAGGGGAGCAGGGAAGGCGTGGAAGGGTGAGAGAAGGGACAGAGGAGGAGCGAAGTGCACGGGCTGGAGTATGGAGGGCGATAAGTGCAGAGAGGTAGGGGGGAGCAAGGTTGTGAAGAGCTTTATAGGTGAAGACTAGGAGCTTGTGCAGGATTCGTTCAGGAAGGGGAAGCCAGTGAAGCGAAGAGAGGAGGGGCTGCACATGGTCGAAGCGACTGGCGAGGTAGATGACCCTGGCAGCAGAGTTTTGGACAGAGATGAGGGGAGAAAGGTGAGACCGGGGAAGGCCAGTGAGAAGGAGGTTACAGTAATCGAGGCGAGAGATGACCAGAGCATGAACAAGAGTTTTGGCAGACGAGACAGAGAGAAAAGGGCGAATCTTAGCAATGTTATGGAGGGAGAAGCGACAGGATTTAGCAACAGAGTCAATGTAGGGTTTAAAAGAAAGGGCTGAGTCAAAGATGAAGCCTAGGCTACGGGCTTGGGGGACAGGCAGGATGGTGACTCCATCAATAGTTATTGACAGTGAGGAAGGAGAGGAAGGATGAGGGGGGAAGATAAGGAGTTCAGTTTTAGCCATGTTGAGTTTGAGTTGACGTTGAGACATCCAGGTAGAGATGTCAGAGAGACAGTTGATGAGACGAGCTTGAACAGAGGGAGAGAGAGAGGGAGTAGAGAGATAGAGTTGAGTGTCATCAGCATAGAGGTGGTATTGGAAGCCATGGGAGGCAATGAGTTTGCCTAAGGATGAGGTATAGATCGAGAAGAGGAGAGGGCCAAGAACAGAGCCTTGAGGAACACCAACTGAGAGGGGGAAGGAGGAGGAGGCGGAGTTGGAGAGAGACACATTAAAGGAGCGGTCAGAGAGGTAGGAGGAGAACCAGTTATGGACAGAGCCACAAAAGCCAAGGGAGTGAAGGGAATCCAGCAAGAGTGAGTGGTCAACAGTATCGAAGGCAGCAGAGAGATCAAGGAGGACAAGAATGGAATAGAGACGTTTAGATTTAGCCACCAGAAGATCGTTGGTGATCTTAGCGAGAGCAGTTTCAGTAGAATGAAGGGGGCGGAAGCCAGATTGGAGGGGGTCAAGGGAGGAGTTGGAGGATAGGAAGTCAAGGCAGCGGGAGTAGACAACACGTTCAAGCAGCTTGGAAGCAAAAGGAAGGAGTGAGACAGGACGATAGCTAGAAGGGTCAGAGGGGTCAAGAGTGGACTTTTTGAGAATAGGAGAGACTGTGGCATGTTTGAAGGCAGAAGGGAAAGAGCCAGTAGAGAGGGAGAGGTTGATGATGTGCAGGAAGGAAGGGGCGACAGTGGGAGTAATGGAGGTGAGGAGGCGGGAAGGAATGGGATCAAGGGGGCAAGTGGAAGGGTTGGAGGAGGAGAGCAGAGAGGAGATTTCCTTAAGGGAGGCAGGGGAGAAGGAGGACATGAGAGAAGGAGGGGGAGGAGGGAGAGGGGTGGGAGTGGGAAGAGAGGAGTGGGAAGCGATGTCGAGGCGGATCTTGTCTATCTTGGAGGTGAAGAAGGAGGCAAGATCCTGAGCAGAAAGGGAAGAAGGAGGGGGAGGACAGGGAGGCTTGAGGAGGGAGTCAAAGGTAGAGAACAGGCGGCGAGGGTCCCGAGAACAGGACTCAATGCGGGAGGCATAGTAGTGTTGTCTAGCAAGGGAGATAGCAGAAGTAAGGGTGGAGAGACAGAATTTGAAGTGAAGGAAGTCAGCGTGAGAATGGGATTTGCGCCAGAGTCGTTCAGCAGCACGAGTGCAAGAACGGAGGTGGCGGATACTAGGGGTGAGCCAAGGACGGGGGTTGTGGGAGAAGGCAGGGCGGGAAGAGAGAGGGGCATGGGAGTCAAGTGTGGAGGAGAGAGAGGCGTTGAGAGCAGAGACAGCGGAGTCAGGGGAGGAGGAAGAGAAGACTGTAGGAAGAAGGGGAGAGAGAGAGGAGGCAAAGTCCAGGGGATCAATAGCTTGAAGGTCACGGAAGGGGCGTAGAGAAGGGGAAGAGGAGGGGGGACAGTGGGAAATGTTGAAAGAGGCAAGGAAGTGGTCTGATATAGGATGAGGATCGAAGGAGAGATCAGCGACAGAGCAGTTTCTAGAGAGGACAAGATCAAGAGAATGGCCATTAGTATGGGTGGGGGAGTTGGTCCAAAGGTGGAGGTTGAAGGAGGAGGCTAGGGAGAGGAAGCGAGAGACTGAGGGCTGAGATGGGTCATCAACATGAATGTTGAAGTCACCAAGGATGAGAGTGGGGATATCAACAGAGAGGAAGAAAGTGAGCCAGGACTCAAAGTCAGAAAGAAAGGAAGAGAGAGGACCAGGGGGACGGTAGATGACAGCAACACGTAGATGGAGGGGGGAGTAGAGGCGCACGGAGTGAGCCTCAAAGGTATGGAAGGAGAGAGAGGGGGGAGGAGAAATTGGTTGGAACTGACAGGATTTAGCAAGAAGGAGGCCCACCCCACCACCCCGTCCTTCAGGGCGGGGTTGGTGAGAGAAGGAGAGACCCCCACAGGAGAGGGTAGCAGGCGTGACAGAGTCCGAGGGAGTGATCCAAGTTTCAGTAAGGGCAAGGAGCTGGAGGGAGCGAGAGAGGAAAAGATCATGGATATAGGGAGCTTTACTGATAGATGAGCGACAGTTCCAGAGGGAGCAGAAAAATGGTAGTTGATGAGGGGGGAGGCAAGGAATAGGGATAATATTGGGAGAAGGGGAGCGTCGTGGTAGGCTAGAGACAGGAGGAGTGGAAGGGGAGCAAGGAGAGAAGGTAGCCAAGGGAGAAAAGGATGTATGGGGGAGGTTAGAGAGTGGTGATTGGTTGGGGGGAGGAAGAAGCAGGGAGGAGAAAAGTAGATGGAGAAAAAGATGGACAGGAAGAGGAGAAGGGGAGGAGGGAAAGAAAAAGCGAGAAAATAGGGGAGGCATGTTAGCGAGTAAGATAGGAGGGGAAAATACAGTAGCAAAGAAATGGAGAAAAGTATCTGAATGGCGCGCGCCATAAGGCCTGCGCCTTTCGGCCCGCTGGTCAGTGGCGCTTGGGGTGGCAGAAAGGCCAAACCCCAGGAGAGTCGTGGCGTTCTCAAGCGATGACAGCCGAGGATGCTGGGAGCGTATGCAGATGAGCTGCAACCTCACCAGTTCTCGACCTGCTGGTCAGTGGAGCTTGGGGTGGCAGAAAGGCCAAACCCCAGGAGAGTCACGGCGTTCTCAAGCGATAACAGTCAAGGGTGTTGGGAGCGTATGCAGATGAGCTGCAACCTCACCAGCTCCCGGCCCAGCTTCTACTGGCATTCGGGGGTTGCCATAGCAGCAAGCCATGACTGCCTATAATAGGGTGGGGCAACATCCTTGCTCAGCTCCCGCTCAACCAGGGCAGAGAAGGCAAGCCAGGTGGGGAAAGTGTGTTCCCAGCCCAGTTCCTACCAGCGTCTGGGGGTTGCCATGGTGGCAAGCCATGGGTGCCTGTAATAGCCAGCCATGGCTGTCCATCATGGTGAGGGGATGGGGCGGGACAATGTCAAGAAGCACAGCCGAGCAGTCACACATCTGCCCCCAACCTCACCCTCCCTGACCAAGCGAGGCCCTCCCCACCACTGTGTGGGTGTTAACATCCACTCTTTTCTTGGGTCTTCAATAGCATCATGATGGGAAAATAAAAGAGACTTTTCTGCCCTACCCAAACATTCTTTGTTTTAATTGTCCTTAGTCTGTTTTGTAGAATTCCATACAGCCTGTGTTTGATCAATAAGGGCCCTCTGCCGAGAAAATGGAGGTGGGGGGGTTGCCGGGCCACTCTGGGAGAGATGAGCATGGAGGAGGGCGCTGCAGGGGTTTGGGAGACCCTGTACTGTTCAGCCTGGGAACCTGAAATAGGTTGCCCAGGCATCATGTGTCCGGGGTATGGGCACATGATTGGTCGGCGAGGGGGCGGAGCCCGATGCAGCAGAGCAGCCTCCCATGCAGCAGGTTAGTGAGGGATCTCTCCCAACACGTGAAGAAATGAGGAGTCGCTTGCTGACCTGCGAGGCCTTGGCAGTATCGCTAAGGAGCGTGGGGAACCCGAACCCCTCAGGCACAAAAGGCCCCCATGACAGCACAGGGGATCAGGGGGGAGAAGGGGTGAGCCAGGTTCTAAGGCATGGGGGAAGGTCCATATCCATCCCGGCCAGGTACAGGGATGGGACCACAGGAGAGAGGCACACGGCATGGCTCCCCCCCCGAAGGGTGGGCACAGGCCAGCCGGGCCCATCATGAGGGCGGTGTGAGGCCAGGCCTAGCTGGAAAACACCCTGCCTGGAAAGGGATGAGGGGCACCCAGCAGTCCAGGCATGGGAACGTGATGTTTGTGCCATGGGAGATTAAACCCACGTGTGGGGGGCCACCCCCCTGGGGGAAAAGGTAGAGGGACTGGTGCAGGGCAGGGCCCCTCCCCAGGCATATTTGTGGGCCCATCAGGGTGGAAGCCGCAAGGGGAGGAATGTCTGTTTCTGCAGATGATGACAAAGGGGCAACAGACAGCACCCGAAGGGGAGACGGCGGAGGTGATGAAGAAGGAGGAGATCAGGAGATGTGGGAGAGAATTCAGGCATTGGAGCGTGAGCTGGAAATGATGGTGGAGCAGAGGAGGAGTGGGGCGGAACAACCAAGGTAGCAAGCTTGGCAAGATGGACCTTGGGCCCAGAAGGGTGAGTAGGTGCAAACATTTGGGGGTGACACCGGGGAACCGAGCAACCAATTGCTGGAGGGACACTGGTTGACAACGGGCCCCTCGGCTGCAGCAACAATTGAGGAATTGGATGGCACAAAGGGGTCCGAGGAACCATTTAGGGGCAGCGGGCCTGGGCAGTGTGCACAGGGAGCAGAAGGGTTTGGCACAACAGTCCCCCCAAGCTGGAGGTCAGCACCAGGCATCACAGATTTTATTTATTTTTATTTATTTAATATATTTATACCCTGCCCCTCCTGCGAACAGCTCGGACAGCTCCTGCAAACAGCTCCGTTCCACCAGATGCTCTGGTGGAACGGAGCACGGGTGAAGGTCACCCTGGTCCACCCCACCCCCCAATGGGTACCAGGCTGCAAGGAGTGGATTCTGACCTGGGTGGACAACAGAGTTAGCGGGGAGGCCGGGCATGGGAGCAGGGTTTCTGTTAACCCCAGCCTCTGACCCGGTCCCGGACAAGTGCCCTCTTCCCCCACTGGGAGGGGGATATTCAGAACTATCCACCCCTATAGGAGAACACCTGGCCTACGCCATCAGGGAAAGGATTTGGAAACGGGAGTTTATAGATATTTTCCCTCTCCTGTTCAGTGATCCCATTGTGGACCCAGCTGAAAAGGATGAGCGAAAAGAAAGGGAGAGGTTTTGACAGCCCAAGGTGGACAGGAACTGGGCAAACTTGTCCTCCACTTTTTCAATCTACTTGGGGGTGATACTGGAAGTTTTCTCGGAAAGGGTGGTAGAATTGTTAAAGTACACTGATATAGTCAAAAGGGCATATGGTGTGGGGTCCCCAGGCACGTGGCTCAGGTACAATGAGGCCTTTCACCACAGAGCAGCATTTACCCCTGGGCTCCGTTGGGATCGCCATGTGCAGGATTTATGGCTGGACTGTATGGTCGACACAACCAATGCGCCAAAGACAGATAGTGGGCACGTATTAGTAAAGAGGGGAGTCGCCCCAGCTAATGACCCCAATAAGTTGGATGGCAGGAGGGGAGGTGGCGCCACCTGTTGGGAGTACAACAGGGACGGGAGGTGCACCCGGGGGTCCTGTAAATTCTGCCATGCTTGTTCGGTGGGTGGTGGTTCCCATTCTCTTTTCAACTATTACAGGGGGAAACCAATGGGTGGTAGGAGGAATTTGCAAGGAGCAAAACAAGCAAGGCAGTCAACAAGGGGCCGGAATGGGAAAGGGGACCAACTCCAATTAAATTAGAGAGATTGGAGAGGGAATTGAGCCACCATCCAGACAGGGTGGAGGTGGAGTACGTTTTAAAAGGATTCGAGTTTGGTTTTACCATCCCGGCGGGTTGCGGTCCCACAGGGACGGGAACCTCCAAACTTGAAATCAGTAAAAGGAATGGAGAAAGTGGTGAGGGAGAAGATTAGGAAGGAGGTAGTGGAAGGAAGAATAGCCGGCCCATTCAAGGAACCTCCCTTTGAACATTTTGTGGTATCCCCTTTAGGGATTGTACCGAAAAAGGCCCCTGGTGCATTTTGGCTCATACACCACCTGTCCTACCCACGGGGGCGCTCTGTCAATGACACCATCCCTAAAGAACTGTCAACCGTACGACCAAGCATCATTCGACCAAGCAATTGAAAGGGTTAGGGCACAGGGCAAGGGGTCCAGGCTTGCAAAGTGTGATGTGAAATCAGCATTTAGGCTCTTGCCGGTCCACCCGGACAGTTTCCAGCTTTTGGGGATGAAGTTTGAGAGAGCATGTTACTACAACAGGGCCATGCCTATGGGATGCTCGATTTCTTGCTCCACGTTCAAGCGTTTTAGTTCATTGGTGGAGTGGGTTTTCGGGCAGACCTTAAGGAGGGGGGACGTCTTGAAATATCTAGACGACTTCCTGATAATCAACTCCCCTTTTCCCAGAGAGTGCGAAGAATTGTTGAGGAAATTCCAAATTTTGGCGGATCACTAAGGAATACCGCTGCCCCCTGAAAAAACAGAGGGCCCATCCACTAGAATTTCTTACCTAGGGGTAGAGATAGACACCATGCGCATGCTGTCCTGCTTGCCAGTAGAAAAGTTAGAGGATCTGAGGGGAAAGATACAAGCTTGTTTTGAGGCCAAAAAAGTCACGGTTCGCACTTTATAGTCCTTGTTGGGGAGCCTAAATTTCGTATGTAGAGTTGTTGCACCAGGGTGAGTCTTCCTATCAAGGTTGTACGCCCTGTTAGTAGGGACCCCGCCACAATACCATCATGTTAGTCACCCGAGAGATGAAGGAGGATTTGCGGACCTGCGCCGTGTTCCTAAAAGGATTTAACGGGGTAAGCAATTATAGGCCAATTAACCTTTTGAATATAATCTCAAAAATCTACACAAGGCTCCTGCTTGTCAGACTCCAGACATGGATTGCTCAGGGTAATCTATTGGCTGAGGAGCAGGCAAGTTTTAGATCATGTAGGTCTACGATCAACCAGGCTTTTGTACTAGAACATATGGTTCAAAAATACAGGAGACAGAAAATAAAATTATATGTAGCCTTTGTGGATTTGGCTATGGCCTTCGATTCTATCCCAAGAGGAAAGCTATGGAACGAATTGGCCAGATTAAAAATAGATAAACGCCTACTGGGTTTAATTAAAGACTTGTACTGAAACACATCCTTAAGAATAAGAGCCCCACCTAAGGGACATTTAACGGGTCTAGTAGAGACTATAAGAGAAGTACGTCAGGGCTGTCTCCTGGCTCCTATTTTATTTAACATTTATATAAATTCAGTGGTGGATGCTCTACAGGATGTGGGTATATACCACCCACCATTCGTGGGTTCTCGTAAGATCTTTTTGCTTCTCTATATGGACAATGCTGCTTTATTGTCGTTATGCAGGATCGGTCTGCTAAGATCTTTTTGTGCATTTGAAGAGAAGTCCCAGGAAATGGCTTTATCTATTAATTACAAAAAAACAAAAATTATGGTTTTTTCTGCTAGATTTGTAAATCGTCTATGGGTTTTGGGTAAAAATTAACTGGAACAAGTGCACTCCTGTAGTTATTTAGGCATGTTTTTTTCCTTTAATGGATCATGGAGGACTCATCTATGTGTTACTAAGCAGAAAATGATGATAGAGATCACGGCCATTGCTCGTTTTTTTAACCAGTTGGATCATCAAAACGTAATGCTTGCCAAAAGACTGATTGAAACTAAGATCAATTAATCTATGATGTATGGGGTTCCACTGTGGGGCCTGGGGAAAAATCCCTTAGCGGGTTTGGAACCAGTGATCTTTGGATTTTGTCATAGAATCTTGGCTGTTCCACGCAATACCAAAAAAGCTTTAATTAATTTAGAAATTGGTATTTGCTCCTATTCTGCTAAAGTGCTTATGAGAGTACTTTCTTACTGGTTCAAATTAAGAGATGTCCCCCCTACTTCATTTCCCTACCTGGTGTGGCAGGAAAAAATTAACCAGGGAGGTGTTAAAGCTAGATGGTGGGTCTCAGTTAATCAGAATTTGCAGAAATTGGGTTTTTCGATGGATTTCTTCCTGCCTTAAGGAGATTTTTAAGATGCTAAAATTCAGAATAAGAGACATCGACTCACGGAATTTAAGAGCGGAAGTGGTCGGTTCCCTGATCTCTCCTTTCTGTAAATACTGTATCCCTTCTACTAAAAGTGCCTGTTATCTGGATCTGCTAGTGAACCTGAAATTAAGGAAAGCATTCACTAGTCTTAGACTCCAGACAACCCAAACTGTGGTACTGTTAGGCAAATATGCTCAGACACCTTATTCCAAGTGTATCTGTCCTTGTGGAACTGGCATTGAAGACTTGGTGCACTATGTGGCAATATGCCCTCTGTATGCTTCATATCGTTATAAATTATGGGAGGAAACTACTTGTGATCTGGAATTCTCCACCTTAGAACAAAATATTTATCTACTTAATGAGAAGAACTCTTCCAGATCGTATAAAGTGGCTTTGTTTGCACTTAAAATCAGGCGTATTCATCAGACTATTATAAATTCTACTGCAGATTTTATTTGATGTCTTGTCTCGAATTATATTTGAGATTAAGTCTTATAATGATTTATGTAGATTTTGTTATTAGTCATTGTTATTGCTTTTGTATGGGGGTTATTACAAACTGTTACATAGGGTATGGGTTAAGCTATTAGGTCCTGTTCTTATATTTTGAGTCTCCCTGTTTTAAGGTTAGGTTGAATGGTATATATGGATTGCATAATATCTGTCCACTTGTCTACTTTATTCTGGGTTAAATGTTAGACAATGGAGCTAAATTTATGCAATTTTTTCTGAATATTCTTGTATTGTATCTATTTATTTTGATTATATTTGTTTTCATGCTTGTAGTGTGAACTTTCTATTTACCTTGTGCTAGGTAGAACTAAATGTTTTTGAATAGATCAAATTAATGAGCTAGATTTTATTTAGGAGTAGAGTTCTTAAGTTGATTACGAAGATTGTTTCTAGTTATTGTATTTCATTATCCCAGAGGGGTTATTATAATTTCTTCCTTATAACATGGGCTGTGCTAACGGCTTTTGGAATCATGTTCTGATTTTTAAGAATAGGTATGATGGTTTTTTACGAATTATTTACCAATTGTTCATCAATTCTGGCTACTATGGTTGAGTTATAATTACTGTGACTATGGTGTTAAATTTATATTAATTCTATCGTTTGCAGAATTGTGAATAGTATCTGCTTATGGTTGTATACTCTTTCTCTGTTGCCGGTTAGGTGATTTTATTTATTTTAGTCATTGTTTAAAGTGCTTTTAGTTTAATCTAATATTGTGATGGCTGGATGGCTAACAATTAACTCTATTTTAGTTTTTTAGATAAGTTGAAGTTGGACGCTCAGCTCCAGGTTCACTCAGATTCGGCGGGAGTGTTGGTTTCGGGGTGTATTTTAAGGGGCGGTGGTGCGCAGTCTCCTGGCCACCCGATCGCATCTGGGGTTACCCGAGTTCTGACATTCTTGGAACTGTTCTCCATAGTGCTGGCTGTTCAGCTGTGGGTAACGGATTTTGCCAACAAAGCAGTAACTTTTTGGTGCGATAACATGGCAGTGGAGCACATTATCAATGCAATGTCATCACGGTTCCAGAGGGTGATGAGATTGGTAAGGGTAATGGTATTGAAATGTCTAGAGAACGACATGCTTTTTACGGCATGCCATGTCCCTGGGGTAGATAATAGCAAAGCTGACGCACACTCTCGGTTACAGATGGAGCGATTCTGGGAACTAGCGCCGTCTGCCACACAGGACCCAGAACCACTTCCCCTGGGGATGTGGAGCCTTGGAGAATAGAGATGTGGAGGATTGTACAGGGTTCTTTGGCCCCCCGCACACAGGCCACGTACGGACGGGCCTTTAGGGAGTTTCAGGAATTTAGGCACAACAAGGGCTGGGCTGGACTGGGCTCTCAGTTTCCCCATACAGGAAGATAAAATGTTGCAGTTTTTATTGCATTTACATAGGAGGGGTTTGGCAAGTAGGACTATTGCAGGTAAGATGGCCACTCTCTTGTGAATCTTTTGGAAGGTTTTGCATCGCCAGACAAGGGATTTTTCACAAAGCAAATGTTTGAGAGTTGGACAAGGCAAACAGACCACCAAGGGGACACCAGGGTACCCATTTTCATTCCTGTACTGAAGGCACTATGCAGCACCCTACTGGGAATTTGATTTAATCAGTATGAAGAATTATTGTTCTCAACAGTTTTTAAGGTTGCATTTTGGGGGGCTTTTCAAATAAGTGAGGTAGTAGCGGTCGGGTAGGACATTGGCAGTACAGGATTCTGGGCTTTGCCCACGGGCTCTACAGATAAAGATATGACGTTCTAAGATGGACCAAAAGGGGTGTGGCCAAATGGTAAAGTTAAACCAGATTATATCAAACAAAATATGTCCGGTGCAGGTGGTCAGGGTATATTTGGCTTCGCGACCACAGATCCCAGGTAACTTCTTCATTCATGGGAGTGGAACCCCCTTGACAAGGCACCAGTTCATGGGGGTATTGAAACAAGGGGTAAATGTGGTGGGTTTTCCCGTGGACAGATATGGATCCCATTTGTTTAGAATAGGCACCGCAACTACGGCTATAGTTGCAGGCATGTCAGAGAGGGAAATCAGGGCAATAGGTAGATGGCGATCCCGGGCCTTCCAGGGTTACATACGGCCTTTAAGCCCAAACTAATATGTTGTCTTTTACATTTCACCAAGGCCCTGGGCGCCATTGGGGAGACAGGACTCTGGTATGGATTGTCGGCCACAGCTTGGTACGCCAGGCTGGAGAGGTGGCGAAGCATACCCACTGGGGGACGCACCTGGGCTTCTCTTCCAGGGCAAACATAACATGGATGGGACGTGGGGGTATGAAATGGGGACATTTGGTATCAATGTTGTTCAGCATGCAACATCACCCACATCCTAGGATCATACTTATTCACTTGGGAGAAAATGATCTGGGGGTAGCAACCAGTGTGAGCCTAGTGATCAAAATCAAATCAGATTTTCCACTAATTAAGGGGTATTTTCCAGGGGTAAGGATAGTGTGGACACACTTAGTACCAAGGCTCACGTGGGGCGAAGTAACCCACCCAAGGAAGATAGACAAGGCACATAGAAATGTCAACAGGGAAATAAGTAAATGGTGGGCTGAATTAGGGGGTAGCTGTGTTAAGCATGGACAACTGACATACAGAAGGCCTGAGTTGTACTTGAGGGATGGGGTCCATTTGTCTCAAGAAGGGAATACCCTGTATTTGTCCAAGTTGGCAGAGGAGCTCTCGAACTTGGTTTGAGCAAGAGTTGGTGGGGGACGGGACATTTCAGAAGCTGATTGTCCCGTTCTGGTGGCGGGGGTCCAGTGTGGTTAATAGGTGTTTTGTAGGTAAGTTAGGATAGAATAAAGAGTCATCTCCATAAGAGATGGGGGCGGGGGGGGGGAAATACCTGGTGATAAGCAGGGCACGGCTAACAACAGAATCGTTCCCCCCTTGGAGGGGTGTCAAACAGGGGGTAAGGGCAAGCATGGCTCTCGAACCTTAATGACACCAGTATTCCTTACTCGGACCCAACCGGGCATTCCCCTTCGGCCTTGGCCAGGGAGCTGTTCAAAGGAGAAGGTTGCTAAGGTTGAGTTAGGGCTGGCATTGGTGGGCATATCTGAGCTAGACACCTGATAAAAGTTTGACAAGTTGATTTAGTTAAAATACCGGACCCATGATTGCTTAGTAGCAATCTCACCAACATTCTTGCTCTGTTTTAATAAAGAGTGCGGCCATTTAAATCCATTTTGGGGTCTCTGTGTCTCATTTCTGGGGGATGCTCCGGCAACACATGAATGGCTATTCCGTTTTTAAAACAAGAGTAGGAACCCTGCAAATCTACTTCAGTTTACAACTATTCAGCATGTATTTCTTAAATTGATACTCCTGTATCAAAATTGGCCAAACCCTACGCTGGTCTACAGCTCCACTCATGATAATAATGTTACCTAATATTAAACCAGCTAAGGATCTGACCTATTCACTAAAATCCATACCTTAACAATCATGTGGATTTTTCCCCACCATTTGTTGCCTTATGCCCAGCAGAGGAGAAGTCAGCACCTGTGCAGACTTTAAACCGGATCTATAGCATGGATCATACTGAGAATTGCGTTGCTAAAGCAGCTTGACAGTTTATGTGCTAACTTATTTTTATGCAAGTAAACTAAGCAATGGAAAATATATACAATCATTGACTACAGAATAGTTCGAAATAAAAACACAATATAGTACAAAATGCGTTTCAAGCCCAAGGCTCTTTATCAGAGGTAATCTAATTAAAAACAAACGTGTTCAGTATGCAAAACATCAAACAGGCATATAGGCCTGATGAAAAAATGTAAAAGGGTCTGTCTTCTACTCACTAAAACTCCAAAATGACTTCCAGCATTGGAATTATCTATTATTCATTAATTTACAAAGTACAGGCATGGATAATAAATTATAGGTCAGATTGCTGCTCCAACAGGCCTACAATATAAACACAGGTGAAAGATGGCATACCAATCACCTATGGAGAGTTGGGGGAAGAGTTGAAAACAAAAATTTGGAGAGATGTAGGAATATACAGTGCAACCTTGTTATAATGTGATTGTAACCTTGTATGAGTCAAACACACAGGATGCTCTCCTCATTCATTCATCAAAGAGCCCTTTGATGCAGGCAGCGTGATTAGCAGTTTGAGATTCTGCAGCCTGTTGATGTACCACTTAATTATTTTACATTCCAATTATTTTTCAGTTATTGAAATTTCTAGGTTATATCTCTCAACAGAGGAATTTAAATTGGAACTCCTAATGAGGTAACCTAGGAACTACAACCATTTTCCCCCTCAGAATAAATTTTATTACATTGTGAGTAAAATAACCAAAACAAAACAAAACAAGGTAAGAAAGAATACAGGAGAATACAGAAAACAAAGTGTAACAGATCTAAGCCATGTGGAGGGTATTGAACTTAACAGGACATTATAAATTTTAACAAGTTTGTACATATTAATACAAAGTAAGATAATAAAATACACATAATAAATTAATATAATTCAAATAAATGTAAACATAAATTGAACTTAAGTCTACATATAAAACTACAAGCAGGATTGAAAATAAAGGCACAAATGGTTACATTGGTTACAAAAGTCTTAGGCCACCAGTTACAATCCTTACATTTGTTCTGTCAGGCTTAAAGAATTCTGATGCAGAGGCCAGACCACGTCCGAATCAAAGAAAGAGAAAAAGAATCGGGGTGTCTTGGTTGGAACTTTTATAGGTTCTGATCTCATTGCCTTCATTAAATACATCAGTACCCCCTCCTCCCTTGTGCTCCTTCATTCTATCTTACCCCAATTGCATTACTCCACAAGGGCACATCATGAGGTACACCAGTACTTCACATAGGCACAGGTTCCACATAACCTAGTAAATTAAAAGAAAGCTTGGGGGTTTGACTGCTGGGCTATGTGTACTCGGACCATACCTACTTTTGCATATGCACACACAATGTGCAGGTTCATGGTGCCACAGGTGAAGTCGCTCACCTTCAAGCTGCGCAGCCACCAGGCAGAGAGAGAGGTGGAGGTGCAGTCATGGATACAGGTGATGGCATAGTTGGGAGGTGGGGGACTTCACCCAGGGCATCATGCACATGCATTCATTGGTAGTTTGGTCCGCATATTAATTTTTTATTTATTTTATTTTACAAATTTATACCCCGCCCCTCCTGCAGCGCAGCTCGGGACGGCTTCCAGCAATAAAACAATAAAATACAATAAAATTCATTTAAAACAATTAAATATTAAATATTAAAAATTAAAACAGGGCTAGACAGGTAAAAACAAATGGGTAGGGGACTAAAAAACTCCCTCCCCACCCTCCCTCCCAAAGGCCAGGGCAAACAGCCAGGTCTTACAGTTCCGCCGAAATGTTAAAAGGCTTGGGGCCAGGCGAGCTTCCTCCGGAAGGGAGTTCCACAGCCGCGGTCCCACCACCGAGAATGCCCTCCCCATCGTGGCCCCCCGTTTAACACGGGGGACCTCCAGGAGGGCACCCCCGGCAGACCGCAGGAGCCGCTCTGGGGCGCGAAGGGCGAGGCGGTCCCTAAGGTATGAGGGGCC
>QEPC01009717.1:1387726-1399748 GCA_003113815.1 Sphenodon punctatus
CTTTAAAATTCCTCCCCAACACACACACGCAGCAGAGGGCAAGAATACTGCTTCATAAAGAAGGGATTTGCTGCATGTGTGTTGGAGGGACCCCAATCCCTGCTTCAGAAGTCCCTTCTGAAGCAGTAGTCTTGCCCTCTGCTCTGTGTGTGTGTGTGTGAGCAGGGGCGGAGGGGGGGATTTTAAGGCCCATGAATCACCAGACTAACCATTACATCTCAGGATTTCAAACCTCAATTTTATCACAACCATCACATTTCCAGCATTCTGAAAACATCTAACATCACCAGACTAACAGTTACATCTCAGGATTTCAAAGCCTCAATTGAATCACGGGCATTAAATACTAATTCCTCCTCACCCTCTGCTGCATGTGCGTTGGGGGGGAATTAGTATTTAACACTCCACATCATCAAGTGAACAAAACCCATATAAAAACCAGAAAACCATAAAGCAAACTATTCCCACAAGGCTGCAAAAGTATCCACAGATCCCCCAAATACAGCAACAAAACAAACACTCCACATCAAATGAACAAAAAACACATTCCAACTCCCACACCATGTGCCCCTCCACTCCCCCGTGTGCCCACACTCGCCCCCTATGTGCCCCCCCACTCCCCCTCCGGCGCTTCTAGGCACCCACTCTGCATAAAGGGAGAACACTTCCATTTTGTCCCTGAAGGCTTCCTTAGGAAGCCTTCTGGGGGGGGTGAGTAGTCACCGGTTGTGTGCGCGTGCGTACACACAACCGGTGAGAATGTTTGGAGCCATCTCGAAGAACTTTGTTTAGAGAGGCAGAAATCTTCAGAAGGTTTCTGCCTCTCTAAACAAGGTTCTTCGAGATGGCTCTGAACATTCACCATGATGCCGACATGGCCGATTTTCTTTTTTAAAAGCCTCTGCCGGCTGGGGGAGTCCTGGGAGGGCAGGAGGAGCATTGTCCCTGCCGCCCAAGGGGGCTCACTGCCCCTGGGCACAGGAGTAGGTGGGAAACCACCATGGTGGGACCATAGGCTGGCAGGGGCGGGGGGTGAGGCACCATGGCAAGCTTGCACATTGGCATGGGGAAGAAACCATGGTAGGGCAGTAAGCTGATGTGGGACTGGAAGCCAAAAGGGCAGCCAGAAGTGAGCAGGGGGCAAAGATAAAATTAAAACAAAAAGAAACTCAGCATGCTCAGACGGGCCTGAATCATCCCTTCTGGGCATGCTCAGCCCTTTTCTGAGATGGCACCATCTTCAGTAATGACCTTTGGTCACACTAAATAAAATTTGATTTGATTTGATTTGAGCTGGCACCAGCAACATCACTATGCTGTGGGTGCCATTTTTGAAAAGGGCAGCCCATTCTGAGCATGCCCAGAACTTACTTCTGGGTATGCTCAGAATGGGCTACCCACATCCAAGACTGCCAGCACCATCTTTGAAAAGGTCTTAGCATGCCCAGAAGGGACATTCAGGCCCTTCTGAGCATGTTCAGTTTATTTTTTATTATTATTTTCATACTTACGAGCCCGGAAAGGGGCCACGTTGACTGGGACCATGTCTGGAGGGTAAGTACTCCACCCCTGGCCCCCTCCCCCCAGGATCCTTGATAGACCTCCACCCCCACTCCCAGGCCCTGGGCCCCACCCAGAATTTCACTTCCCAGACAGGCGGGGGGAGGGGGGCAGGGATGGCCAGGAGGCAAGTCTTTACCCCCTTCTAACCTCTGGTATCCCACCCAGCCCCCTTGCTTGCCTGTCACCATCAGTGAGAGAACTTGAAAGGGGGTCAAGATTGTGCAAGTTCTTGATCCCATTTCTTGGGTATGGCAAGATTCTTGTTGAGGGGGAATTCTACTTTCATTTCAGCCCTAGTATGAATGATGGAGAGCAGGCAACATGCAATCTTGCTGCAGCTGGAACCAGCACTAGTTTGCATGTAGTACCTGCTACATCAGAGGGGGAATCCTCCAATCAGGACAGCGCCAACTCACAGGTAGTGCCTACTATATCACAGAGGGAATCCTCCAATCAGGACAGTGCCATCTTGCAGGTAGTGCCAGCTCCCTTACCACAGAGATAGCTGAGGCCACAGCCAATCAAAGCGAACTCCAGGAACCACGGGGTGGGACAGGATGTGTCTAGCACTTCCTCCTACATAAGCAGAAGAACCACTAGCACTCACTGGCTTACCAACTCACCTTCCACCCAGGTATAGCCTCCCTGAACTCCTACCTTGCTCCATCACCTCCGTACTTTTCCACCTGCCTCCTAGTTCTATCCTGTCTATGCCTTACTGTGCTCCATGGCTTGCCAAAGCTGTGCTAACTGCCTACCCAGATTGAGCCACGCTCTTCCTCAGCCACACCTCTACTAACACTACTGCTGAAGCCTGTGCTAACTGCCCACCCGAATTGACCCACACTGTATTAAGACTGCACCTGTTCTCCAGCCTCTGCCGTTACACAGTGAGAGCTCCATACAAAGTGAGAAGTGGGATCCAAAGAGTGAGAGCTTCCTCTGGGTTTGTGCAGTTCCAGAAGTAAGGCTGTCCACAACTGGGCCTGGACTTTCTTTTCCATTGTTTCTCATCACTGCCCTGATGACAGCAAGAAGATACCCAAGGGGCCACCGGGAGTGCCTCGATCAGGTTGCCAAGATGAATATCTTCAGGGAAACAAGTGCCTTGGGGTTCAGAGAATGTGAGCTGACTCAAGGAAGGCTAGTTATGCTAGATGAGGTTTGGACACTTGAAGAAGTGGAGAAAGCCCTTGCAAGTGGGGATGTTTTCCACACTCACTGTATGGTGATGCAGAAGATGATAGAGAAGGGTTAGAAGAGAGAGATTAAAAGAGGTGCATGTTTGCCGGGAGGGCGGGGGGGGTTATGAAAACCAAGAGGGATTTCCAACACAAAAGTTGGCAGGACTCCAATAAAACTGTATGCTGCTTCATGCCAGTACCTTGTTGTGATCCATGGATGCAAAACAAATGGAAAGACTGATTGCTTTTTATTTCAATTTTTAGTTTTGTTTTCACTTTTCCCTATAGGTGCACAATAAAGTATGAGATATGCTCTATAAACTGTATTATGTGCCTAGCAGGAAGTTAGTTGCGTTGCCAGCTAATTATGGCTGTGAGCCCAGGTAGGAACCTGCAAATTTGGCAGAGATATCTGGGGCTGGAGCACCTCCTGGAAGAAGGAAACAGCTGGGCTGATTTCTTCTTCCCATGGTTAGCCATGGCTGTAAGGCATAGCAGGGGGCAGGATACTGCGAAGTGTGAGGTGGGGAATTGGTGAACGGGGCTTAGTGGGGAAGAACACCTGCCCATTTATTATGCTAGTGCTACTAAACTGGGAGGGGTGGGGACTGCATGAACATACAACAACTTCATGCTAGAGGCTGCCCATTTATTAGGCTCTACATGCTACACGTGTTAGTGGGGACTGCACAGACTGAACTGAGACTCCAGTGCGCTATGGGGTCTTGTTTAGTAACACCCTAAGAGTCTCACCGAGTTTCCTTGAATACTGGAAAAGTTCATTTCCAATTGTGAATTTTATAACTGCACCTCTTCTTTATTTCTAATCAATCAATGCAAAGAGCTACGCATGAAGTCAGTTCAGGGAGGCTTTAATTTAATTAGTGGGGCAATGTGCATATGAAAAAATGTAGTTTTTAGTTTACTGGGTTGCTGAGAAGTCACAGTGCTTTATGATCTTGATCTATTAGCTTGCCTGATGAGTATTTACAGGCAACATGATCCTCTGACTGGTTAGCACCAACAAGAGTACTTAGCACTACCACAAATCTCACTGAAATTAATAGAATTTAAACCAGTGCAGTGGAAGGATCATGTTACAAATGTCTGGTCCCATCCTCAAAGCACTTCTCTGGTCCAAACTCCATTTAGTTCAGGATGGCTTTGAGGATCAGAGCCATATTTGTATACAGTCTGTAGGATATAATCTGTAGGATTTCTTATTTCTTCCATTCAATTTCTACTAAAAAAAAAAAAGTAGTTTCTAGATATCATTCTGTGGTGCTAACTTCTGACCTCATTTGCAACCAGGCAGTCCCAGAAATGTCAATGGGTTAGTGTGGCATACTTTGACATCTTTTATAAAAAAGGAAAAAAGAAATAATCTGTTCTATAATGAAGAAGAAATGTTACTACTTTCATTTTCTTGTAGACTCCTATTATCAGTTCAGCCTCAAAATCTGTTTCCGCTTTCATGTTTGCTGACTGTTTGTACAATCTTGCTTTCTTGGATAATGTTGTTCCTGAGCCATCCAAAAAAACCATTGCAATTACAGGTATTCTTGTAGCAGAGATTAGAACAGCTTATGTGTGAATATGTATTTGGAATGAGCTTTATGGTGATAAAGCCTACTGTTATAGAGCGGCAGGAATGTCTCTATAGTTAAGGCAGCTTGCTCGCACTGTTAAAATCACAAATATTATACTTGTTATAAAGTTGAGATTATTTATCTTATCAATTTGAAATTTTGTAGGGAGGATCACCTAAGTGAAAGGCAGAAGCTGTCCAGATTTCAGACAGCTCGGTCAAGAAACAGCTGAGTTATACAACTTTGAATTTGGGAGGCAGAACTATTTTTTCTCCCTTTTGTAACATTTTCTGTTTTATGCAGAAAGGTTTGTTTTAAGTTATTCATGTGAATGTGTCAGACAAGTATGCATTCTAGTCCATTCCTGGGTTTAGATTTTTAAAATGCATCATGTCGTTTTTAAATTATGATGTTTTGAAGTTCCTATGTTATCCAGTGGAGAAGATGAGATTTTAAAATAATGTCAGGAAGGATGGACATGGATTAGACATATAAAAAATGTACTTATATTTTATGTATGTCTCCCTCTATGCTGTCATACAGAAGAGAATGGATATGTATGCAGAGAAGAGGCTGCGGAGCAGGCAGGGGTGGGGGCAAGTGTAGTCTGCAATTGGCAGACAGGAAGCCTTAGAGGTAGGTGATGTATTTTCACAGAGAAGGTGGGGGCATCCAGGGGTGGGGAGAAGTGTTTGTATGGAGACCAAGTACCCAGGTCCTGGGTGGTATATATGGGGAGAGATGGCTAAGAGATGGGAACGTGTATTCAGGGACAAGTTTTGGAGGACAGCCAGGGATGGAGGCAAAGTGTATGTATGTTGGGGTTTTTTGTATGTGCTTTGAGTTGGGGACAGTGGAACATCCAAGTGCTGGGGGGGGGGTATGGGTATGCGGAGTGTAATGGGACACAAGACTGAGGGTAGCCAGGGGTGGGAACCAGTGTGTGTATGAGCAACGGACAGGAAGAGCTCGGCGCTCGCTGTCCCCAGCTTCAGTGTTGCTTCCAACCTGCAGAGGAAGAGGAATAGAGCTGAAAGACCAAGGCAAAGTGAGGGTGCATGGAGCCTAAGTTGTAACTGTGCACAATATGTGAAACCGTACAATGTTTGTCTTTACTGCTTACATGGCACACAAGTTGAGGCAGGAGTCTTAACTTACAATTTCCATGCTTTTTGGAGCATGGTTGAATAGGGATGTGCGAACGCAGTTCGGAAGTTCGGAGTTCGGCCCGAACTCGGTCTGTTCAGGCAACCGAACCCAAACCGACCAAACCAAACTTGATTCCGAACTTCAGTTCAGATCAAGTTTGGATGAGTTCGGGTGGCAAAAACGTGTCACTGGAAGGCAAAACATGACAGGGAGGAGGAGGCAGCTGAGGAGCAGACTTCCAGGCACCAGGGGTGTAGAGGCTTCGAGTAGCAGCCAGCCTACCCAATCACCATCCCTTTTCTCCTCAGACCACTGGCTTCGCAGTCTGCAATCGGCCACAGGCTAGGCTACATGGAGCCAGTGGGGCTTGCAGTGAGACGGGCGCAGCAAGTAACAAAAGTCATTGCCCTCCCCCCCCGCCAACACCTTCTCAGCTAGTCACTGTTCCTGAACAGCAGGCATTTCAGAAGGCTCCCTCTCCCAGCAGTTTTGTTCTGGGGTTCACCCATCCAACCCATCTACCTCCATATAATCATTTATTTAGCTTAGATTAGATAGATTTAGGTGTTATTTTTTGTTTTTACCCCTCCCTGTGTTCCCTGTGTTCAATCTTCCTTCCCCCCTCCCCCCTCCATTGAATCCTTTCCCTCTCCCTCTCTCTATATTCCATCCCTGATTCCCTTCCACTGTTTTTTCATTCATTTTGAGTAGCATTAGATTGATTTAGTTTTCATTTCAGTTTTGTATCTCTCTCTGTGTTCTTTGTGTTCCCCCCATCCCATAGATAGATAGATAGATAGATAGATAGATAGATAGATAGATAGATAGATAGATAGATAGATAGATAGATATAGGAGTTAGCTGAGATATAGTGTTTAGAGATTTAGTAGTGTTTGTAAAAGTAGGCCTTTGTACTTATTAGATAATCCATTTAGTTCATAGCATTTAGAATAGTTAATAGCAGTTAGATTTAGTGAGATAGATAGATATAATATTAGATAAAAATTAAAATAAAATAAAATAAATATAAAAACATAATTTTGGAGGGAGAAATGGAGAAGGGAAGGAGAGGCTGGTCTGCTGCCCATAGGGGAGGCAATGGGGCACGTGCCAGAGGAGGAAGGGGCCATGCCAGGGGAGTGGCAGCACGCAGCAGCAGTAGCCCGAGCACATCAGCACACCCCAAACTCAGCAGGCCTGCTTTAGGGCAACAGGCTTCAGTGGCTCAACATCACCTCCTGACAGTGCCCTCCTCCACTGGCACGCAGGGCACTAGAAGGCCTGCAGTACATGAGGCTGTGTCTGTCTCTGCTGCGACTGCAGGAGCAGGTGCTGCTGCTTCTGATGTTCCTCCAAGGCCACCAATGTCCCCCATTGTGGAGGCGATCCCCAGCAGTCCAGAGCTGGTGGATCCCACCCCGACTGCTAGAGGCAGGGCCCGATCCCTGGGCAATGGCAGTAGGGAGAGGAGCAGCAGCAGCAGTACTAGCAGCTATAGAGGGGGGCACAGGGAGAGTGCCAGCAGCATGGCAGGAACGGGCAGTGATGCCTCAGGATCCCAGTACTCCCCTTCACGGGACATCACCGTGATCGCGGACAGTGAGTCAGAGGCAGACACTAGTGCCGCTGAGGAGATGTCTAGAGCTGAGGTGATGGCTGACCCTCCTCCCAGAGGTGTGTCGCCAGTGCCACCAAGTTCTGCCCCTGACAGCAGTGCATCACCCGGGGCGGGCCACAAGACAGGAGGGGGGGGGGAAATCCTCTGTCTGGGAACATTTTAAGCTGATGCGGGAAGATGATCCCAGAAAGGTGCAGTGCACTTTGTGCAATAAGCTGGTGAAGCGTGGGCAGGTGCTCGCCAACCTTGGGACAACTGCAATGGCGAGGCACCTGAAGTCATGCCAGTGCTATGCTGCTAAGCGCGAAGGCAGGGGAAGTGGATGCCAGCGAGTTCCCAACTGCAGCGGCCAGTTGCCCGGCTCCTTCAGTGGGCAAGTGTCCTGCACCAACTGCTGCTGCCTCTAGCAGCAGGAGCAGTATGGGGGCAGAACAGCAGCAGGAGCCTCGCCAGCAGCATCAGTCCACTATGCAGAAGCTGGGGTAGAGGCAGCTGCCAAGTCCATTGGGTGCTGGAGAGTGGCGTGGCTTCTTTCAAGAGAAAGCCAAGCACCTGTTGGCCAAGATGATTGTGCTGGATGGGCAGCCCTTCTCAATTGTGGAGGACAAGGGCTTCCAGTGGCTGATTGGATTTATGGCCCCCCAGTTTAAGCTGCCTTCCCACTCCATCCTGAGTCGGACTGTGGTGCCACAGCTGTACAGGGCTTTGAAGGAGCGGGTGAGGGAGCAGCTGGCAGGGGGTGGGGCCACTGTCCACTTTACAACAGACCTGTGGTCAAGTAGGCATGCACAGCCTACTTGCCAGTAGGCACAGCATGCCTACTTGGCAGTGACTGCACACTGGTGGCAGGACCCAGAGGCAGCACTTGGCAGTGGCAGAAGGGATCCTGAAGCAGGGTCTAGGTGGGCCCTGCTTCAGGCACAAGTAATGGACAGCTCCCACACCTCAAGGAACCTCGAGGCAGCCTTGGCCGCAATGGTGAGGGAGTGGGTCACGCCAGGCACAGCCTTCACCAAGGGGTGTGTCGTCACGGACAACACTGAAGGCAGTCCATGACGGGGGCTTCACAAGCATCCCTTGTGCCACACACACCTCCATCTTGTGGTCAGGGATGCTCTGGGCTTGGGTGAGAAGGGGATTGGGCCAGGCACCCTTAGCTCCCTGGTCAACTGGGGGAGGAAGCTGGCGGGGTTCTTCAACAGGAGTGTGAAGGGCAGCGAGCTCCTCCATGGGAAGCTGGCCGAGCAAGGGTCCCTGGTGCACCAGCTGGTCCAAGATGTCTCCACCAGGTAGAATTCCACCTTCCTAATGCACGAGCGGCTTCTTGAGCAGAAAGCCACCTTGCATCAAGTGGAACTGGAAACAGACATCGAGGCACCTCCAGGGTACAACAGGGAGGAATCAGAGATCCTTGCTCACAAGGTCTTTGTCCTGAGACCATTCCTGGCCATGACGGAGACTGTGAGCAGCTCCACCACCACCCAGGTGACCCCGCTGGCCCATAGCCTCCACAGGAGCCTGGATGAGATTCTTGGGGGGCAGGATTGTGACCCTGTGGTCAGGAAGATGTCCAATGAGGCGCTTGACCTGGCGCAGAAGCTGAAGGCGGGGCTAAGTGTGCGCTTTGATGGCTCCTGAGCCAGGAGAAGTATGTCCTGGCAACCATGCTGGACCCCAGGATCAAGGGCAGCATGGCACATGAGACAGCGGTCTATGGCCTCCAGAAGGGTGTGCTGGTGCAGAAGGTCCGACAGCAGAGCAGACTATGCAGCAGGATGCCCCTATGGATGGTGGGAGTGGGAGCAGTGACCCCTTCCAGCCATCTGGGTCTATCCCTGCCCCCAGCCCTAGTGGTAGCAGCAGCACCAGCATCAGGATGAGCAGCAGCAGGACCCCTATTGCCAGCAGCTCCTCCTGTGAGCAGGCCACTCTGGGGAGCATGGGGCCCAGCACAAAAGGGCAAGCAGCATGGCTGAGGGCAGTGGGGCAGGTGGTGCCCAACCAGAGCTACCAGAGGGAGTATGATGGAGCCTCAGCAGCATTGGAGACCTACCTGGAGGAGAAGCCATGCATTGATCCCAGCAGCGATCCCTTGGCCTACTGGGCCAGCAAGGCCAACGTGTGGCTGGCCCTGTCAAAAGTCAAAAGTGGCCAATGGTATCCAAGGGTATCCAGTCCTGCCCACCAACCAGTGTCCCCAGCGAGGGATGGCAACTGAAAAGGCCCTGGCTGGCACGTGCAAATTCTGCCCTTGTTTGGGGGTGCGTAGGGATGGCAACTGGAGAGTGGAGACCCTTGATAGCCTGACACATGTTTGGGTGGGGGTGCTGCTCGTGCTTGTGCCTGACTACTTAAAGAGCCCCCCACACTACAGTACCCTCTCTCTCTGTGGCAGACATCCACTGCCACCCGCTGATTCCCACTGTTTGTGCCTGACTGATGCCCACCGCCCATGCACCCACCCGCATGCCAGTGAGCTCGCTCTAACGGATAGTAGTATTCTTCTTGTCCTCAAAGTAAAAAAAAAGTTTACAAACCTGGCAGCAGTGGCAGCACCTCCTGTGCCCTCCGGCTCTTGCTCCTCCTCCACCACCGAAGTTCCAGCAGCAGTGGCAGGAACCTCTTCCTCCACCACCAACTCCGCTACCTTGGCCTTCCCCCAGGCCCGGTGTTTAATGGTCACCTTCTTCTTTTTTTTTTTTTCTTTTTTTTTAAACAAGCACGCTTGCCAGCACCAACCAACAGTCACCCACCAACACTCTCCAACCAGCCAAACCAACAGTCAAACCGAAACCAACACACAGTCCAACACAAACACAGCCAAAATGCACCAAACACCCAGCCAGCCATAACACACACATTCTCTTGCCACACAGCTCTGCACGCACTCGAATTTCCGGTTTCTGGCACAATCACAGGCTCTCGCGATACCTTTTTCCGAACAATCAGACCAAACAGGACCGAACCGAACAACCAAACTCGAACCGCGATCTGTTCGCACATCCCTATGGTTGAATTTGTAAGAGCCTAACTCCTCTCTTAAACTGAAGGGTTTTTGATCCTATAATTTTGTAGTTAAATGAGTTCTTTGCATCTTGTTGTTAATGGCCTTGTTCTGCTAGCAACTGCTAAAACACAGCAGCTGGCTCTCATCACAGCTCACTCTTACCACTGGTGTGATCTCTGCACTCAATGAAACTGATGTAAGAAGAGATTCAAGCCCAAAGAATCTCTGCTCTGAGCTTCTTTCGAAGATGTTCCATATAGTGAACTCCCTAACCTCCCCACTTGCGGGCATGGACTCACATGGGGTGGGGGGCAGGGTTGCCCAATTTGACACCCCAACCCAGGCAGGGGCATTTTTAGGTCCAAAAAAGGCTTGTGCCCAAGCTACTTAAAGTACTCCCGCCAGCGGCTTTGCTGCCAGCGGGCCTAGGGACACTGCCTGAGGGGCGCTGTCCAACTCGTATGTATGTGAATTAACTTTAAAGGTGCTTTTGCCCTTTTTCAAAATGGAGGTTGTCTGTGCTCTCTGCCCCCGCAATGATGGTTTACAACTGGGTGTTTTCCACAATTCCAACTACAAGCATTCCACAAGTAGAAAGCAAGTAATAAAGCGTGTGCAGAGCACTAAATTCCAAATGGCCAAGCCACAATCAAACACACAAGACACCCCAAAAGGCAGCCTATTAGGCACATTATGCCATGCAAAGAGACATTCTTCTAGATATATAACCAGTTCATTTGTGCCCCTGGGGCAGCGTGAATTGATTATATGGGGGGCGCAAATGAACTGGTTATGTGGTGCAGGTTTAAAGACAGTATTCTTGTTATCAATAACTTCATTAAGAAGAGTTAGTGAAATAGCAGCCATATTAATCTCAGAACCATATTTGCAGATTTTCCAAGATAGAATAGATATTGCTTTACATCCTAAATTCCTACCTAAGGTAATACAGTTGTACCTAAGGTAATACTTCCTACCTATAAGTAATACAGTTGTGAGAATGTGGCCCTTTTTACACGGGCCTCTCTCACCCATGAACATGTAGATTTCTGCGGGGAAGCCCCATGTGAACGAGGCTCCCCCGCCTGCATAACACACAGCCCCGCTCACCCCCCACTCGTCCCCACGCATGGAGCAACATGGGGAATTGACGGTTACTATGTGGATGAGTGGGGGGTGAGTGGGGCTGCATGTGAAGCCATGTGCATGTCCTGTCCAAGTACCAGTGTGCCCATAACCCCACCCACCCACCCAGCCAGCGGAGCCATGTAAAAATGGCCTGTGAGGATCCACTCGAAGAAGAACAGAAGGTTACTACCTTGTAAACAAGGTTCTTTGAGATGGCTCCTAACATTCTCACAACACCCACCCTTCAAGCCCCACATGGAATTTTTTTCTTATATTCCTAGAAAAGGTTGGAACTGTCATTCTGAGGGGGAGAGTGGTTTTTATACTAGAGGAGCTCGAGACCATCACGTGGTCTATTATTTGAATAGGGTGAGCGTGTACAACCCAGTTGTGAGAATGTTCGCAGCTATCTCGAAAAACCTCCTTTACAAGGTAACAACCTTCTGATCACTTACATAGGGAGGAGTTGCTTGTAAACAAACAGCTTTATCTCCCAGTCCAGTGTCCCTGTGTCCCGCTGCTGCTGCTGCTGCAGCACTACTAGGAGGCAGGGGCAGGTGAGGAATGGGGACCAGAGCCAGGGAGGGGAGGCAGAAAACCTTATTGGGGGAGAAACTGGCTGCAGTCTGCCTCCCAGCCGGGCAAGCACAGGGCCCCAGCTGGCTGCAGGGCCATGTGCAGTTGCACATGTGGCACATGCATGGGGCCAGCCCTGGAGGGGATCTGGCTCTTCTGCGGTCTCCCTCCCTCCCCTGCTGCAATCTCCCTCCCTCCCCCCCCCCCC